>BGPT01000214.1:267416-293676 GCA_003297045.1 Symbiodinium sp. clade C Y103
CACAGACATCGACACTCCCAGTGGCGCCTCGTTGACCTTTGCGTGCAATAGAAATAGATATATCTCTCCTGAGCAGCTGTAAATTGTGTTTGATTGAAAGTAACTATTTACATTTACATTCCATCAGCTGGACGCCGTTGGCGTCAGACTGCAAGTCGTAGTCCAAGAAGGCACACACCGCAGGAGGTTCCTATTCACTGCATAGCCGGGTTCCCTTAAATTCAGCTCAAGACNCCGTTGGCGTCAGACTGCAAGTCGTAGTCCAAGAAGGCACACACCGCAGGAGGTTCCTATTCACTGCATAGCCGGGTTCCCTTAAATTCAGCTCAAGACACAAGAGGATTCGCCACTTGCCATGACTGAGCGAAACACATCTCAGCAGTGAACAGTGCCGTATACTGTTTAGTTTCAAACACTCCATGTGAATCCTAAAAAAAATACCATGACTAGACAAATTGATTGCCAAGAATCTAAGATTGAAACGCACACGAACAGTGAATAAAAAAACATGTTGCAAGCAACCTTCATGCACGTGAAACGCAAGAACCACTTGAACAAAAACATATGGCAAGCAACTTTCATGCACGTGAAATGCAAGACCCATGAATAAAAACATATTGCAAGCAACCTTCATGCACATGAAACGCAAGACCCATGAATAAAAACNCAACTTTCATGCACGTGAAATGCAAGACCCATGAATAAAAACATATTGCAAGCAACCTTCATGCACATGAAACGCAAGACCCATGAATAAAAACAAATTCCATGCAACCACGGTGATATTGTGCAAAACATCTTGAAATCAAAACAAACCCATGATCAAAGCATTCAAAATTTCTATGTTTCTATGTTGTTTTTTTTTCTGGTCCTGAAAAATGCACGATGCAAACTACATTGCCCATAATGCAGTTTGCATTGGCCAAAAAAAAGGAGCAATGCAAACTACATTGCCCATAATGTAGTTTGCATTGGCCAAAAAAAAGAAGCAATGCAAACTACATTGGGCGCAATGCACTTTGCATAAGTTTACTCCCGGAAGTTGACCCTTGATTTACGTAAATTTTCGGGTAGTAATTTACTCCGGGAGTAAATTTCTGACTAAATTAGTCCGGGAGTATTTTTAGNGACCCTTGATTTACGTAAATTTTCGGGTAGTAATTTACTCCGGGAGTAAATTTCTGACTAAATTAGTCCGGGAGTATTTTTAGACTATTTTGATCTATTGGGAGGGTGTTGATGAAGCACTGCGCTTCGGGGCTCAAACTGTGATGAAGAACTTGCGCGGCCATTTCTTGCAGATAGAACTCTAAAGTGCGCACTCTAGCCCACCTCCCACGCCAACATATCATCGGAATGTTTTCAGTCTTTTTTTTTTTCCCTGCCATAGGTCTGGGTGAGACCCGTTGGCACCACTACAGCAACTATGCTCTCAGGTGAAGATCGAATTTACAAAAAAACTTTCAGAAAGTCTGCAAATACAAATTGGTGGCCCCACTTCCTCTCAGAGACCCTGGCGTCACACCATGTTGTAGCTGACGACATGGGATCCCAAGTTTTTCCATCACAGCATTCCACTGATTTCGATACATGCTGATCGTTCCACCAAAAATTTTGAAATCTAACGGCGCTGCACCAAATAACATATCAACAAACAGGATGACATCAGGATCAGAGATCTTCACGTGTTGTTGACGAGCAAACCGGAAAGTTTTCGGGCTGCGCAGATGGATGTACAAAACAGAAATGGTGAATGCGGTGTCCCGAGGTAGCATCAAATCACGACGGGTCAAGGAGATAAACTCTGCAGGATGCAACATGCCAGAAAAAGCTAGCATAGTGATAGCCGTCCATCGAGGCCAATCCCACAACATCGCTAAACAAAGAGCAGCCTTAAACATGGGCAAAGACAGGACCGGACGGCATCGTCCCGGTTCAGCAACCTGCCATTTCCTGTCGATCTGCCAAGCCCCACTCAGAAAAGGACGGTGTTGAGGAAATTGGTCTTGGATGGCTGTCACCGCATAAACAAACAGATATCTTGGAAAACCGTGTTTGTAAAGATGCATACCATAGGCTCGCAAAGCTAAAGCAGTGTGCTCTGAGTCTGCCACTACAAGGTCAAAGTCCAACTGCAATTCATCATCCAACCAGCGGGCAAAGGCCTCTAGGCATTTAGACATACGATTTGCAGTGATCTTACAGAATCCTACCGAAAGGTCAAGATCCCCTCTCGGGTGATTGGGTCTCTTCGGACCCGGGTTCCGTTCCACATCACCAGCTAACAGTAACAGCAGCCGGACCCACCTTCCAAGCAGCCTGGGATATCCAGCGGCCTGACAAACCAAATCGAAGGAATGGTGATCACCTTCGAGAAGCTGTTGCAGCCATTGTGGGACTGCTTTCGTAGGTGGTTCAACCTCACGGTCGCGCGAGGGGGCATCGGCTCTATTCTTACTGGAATAAACATGGAGGGAACCGGGGTAGAGATTGGAACCAATTTGGTATGGGATACTTTTCTTTAAGACTCTTGAGATAGCAAAACTACTGGACCTGCCTTTGGCTGCTGCACCTATGGTGACCCGGCTGTCCAACAAACCTAGCAAACGACTATCCCGATGGGACTTGGCACAATGCTTTAGCCAGGACAAATACACCTGGCTTTCGAGCACGTTGATATGGTTTGCACGCTTAAATCGGTACTTGAAGAGAGTCTTGAAATGCAAGGAATCAGCAATCTCGCCAATCCACTCAGGGTCTTCAAACCATTGACGGTTTGGGGCCTCTTCAAATGGTTCGGCAAAAAGTTGTTGGGTTACTTCTGAATGTTCAATGATGCCATCTCTAGCAAAACTGCGAACATGTTCATGCATGGGAATGATGGGAACTCCGGATGCAAGTGCGGCACAACTGCCTTGTGCCATCCGGTTCATTAAAGCACAAGGGTATCTAGCCGAGAAACTGGAAACCGGCTCACCCACTGTTGGCCGTCGACCATACACCGTGGCAGCATCTGGGACACATCGAGCATCGAATTCCTCGATGCTGGCATGAGTGAAATTACCCTGAACGACAAAATGCTGATCTTTCCACTTGCACCTACATGACCCCTCAAGTTCCAAAAGCCAACCCTTGTTATGCAACCATTGTGAAGGCTTGTTAAAGGCCGACCCAAAGTTACAAAAAGCCATACGAGTGACTACACAACCGATCTGCACAAGAACCCTAAACAGGTGCAACCTAAACATCACTGATGACCCTGGCTGCTCGCAGCTAAAGAACACACCACTCATGACAGCGATGAGACCAAGCATGGCAGTTCTGCGGGCCAAAAGGTTGTGTGCCGCAGTCAAGGGATCGGCTGGGTTGAACCCCGCAGGAAAAGCGACATTGCGCAAGCGAGGCCTTCTGAGTGTGCCAAAAGTAAGGCAGGGTGGCCCTGCATGCCATTCTCTAACTACTCTGCGGAGTGCAAGTGCAATGACTTCCTTGAAAGTACTGTCATCTGCAAGGTCTGTGAAAAACAACTTATCATGGGACTTTTCAAAACCGTCATGGACTGTCAAGCCATGCCTGGCATGGCTGATGGACCAGCCGCCCGAGCCCCTAAACAGCTCGACGCAATCAAACAGAAACCCCTCGGTCAAAGGTCTGGGAATACGGTGATTGTTGGCAGGAAGGTTATCAATCCCTAAAAGGTATTCGTTTTCTTGTTCTGGATCAAACCCGATTTCTTTGAGGATACTGGCAGCAGGCCCTAACAAGTTAGTGTGATAACCTCTCTGTTCGGAATGTCTCCACAATTCATCTACTGCCATGGTGGAAGCCGTTGCAGAAACGATAGCACCTCCGGTAGGAGAGGCATCCAAAGAGAAAATATTTGGACATGTTTTCACACGGAGATCTGCTTGGGCACAACACCCCAAAAGAGTTAAGGAAATCAACTCATGTCGGGCATGGCTGGACAAACGAAAAACCCTCGTTGGTGGGAGCTGCAAACCTTCCTTAAACAGCACATCAATGAGACTAAGCAAGGGTCGCCGGAACAGAATCACATGTACCCAACAGCCTACCACACAGGCCAGGAGTTGGCGTGTACAGGTCCCTAGTTTAACAATTTGAGCCGTGAGTTTCATTAACAGACAAACCCTGATCCTAGGTGCGCTGACACGGCCTCTGACCTCGTCTAGATCGGCTCCTAAAATGGTACCATGTGTTTGATGACGTCTGGCTTTACCCGGGTGAGCTACAAGTCCAACTTTCTTATATGCGGATTGGGCATGAGCAAACACTAGGGTGTCCCGGTGCTGAGTATCCCGACCTACTTCTTGAAGAGGGATCTTTTGAACGCCTATGTGATCGTCGATAGCAAGCAATTCGATAAAATCTCCCCGAGGGATGGGCTTCCTATATTCCAAGGTTTCATGTTCGCGCATGGACCCCGCTTCCAACTGAAGCAATGCATGGTGGCTACCCGGTGCGATTTCTACCGCATGCCCATCCCCCATCGCAAGCGTGTTGAGTGCTGGATAAAAAGGACCCTTGATCGCTGGATTGAAACAAGACAAACCCTTGACCTCAGACTCAAAAACTTTCACCCCGATACAATTCCGTTTGGCCCTGGCACTAGGGACCTTGAAAGTGTAATAAAAGTCAGAGAGGTCATCCGCGCAAAATCGCAAAGCTTGATTTGGTTGGATGGATAAAAGGCTCAACAACGCCCCAGGTGCAAGCTTCTTAGTATAATGGCTATAGGGGGCCAAACGACTATTTAAAACCGTGGGATTGATAATCAGTCTATCGAAATGCGAATCCTTAGGAACTGCAAAGATACCGACTGTTTCTTGGGCATCAACTTCATCACAGGGGAATAAAGCTAATGAACCATGGGCATCCCAAACCTTCATGAGTTTATGCAACTCAGGCCTAGAACAATGCACTCTTGCTTTGGGTCGCTCTGGCCACTGAGCGACGGGCAACCGAAGGCTATCCGGGTTATCAAACACGGTGGCTACGATTGGGTCCAAGAGATATGGTCTAGGATCAAATTTTGGGGGGTGCTTCCATTTGATACGGTCAGCAATTACAGACTTATGGCCTAAGTTCTTGAGGGGCACACTAGCTGGCTCAAACTGACAGTCTTGGGTGTCCAACCCCTGGTTGGAAGCTGCCGCAAAATGCGGAGGCTCATATGTAGTGTATGCGTCAAAACCCTGACTAATTGATTGCAACAGAACATCAAGGTCCACATCCGCATTCTGCGGCAGTTCCTGCAAGGCACTGTGAATGGCACTGAATTTTTCCCCGAAGCGACCAAGATCATCCGGATCGAACGCCGCGACGTCGCAAAAGTGGTCAATGTGCCGCTCGAGACACTCAAGGATCTTCATCTGGTCATCACTAAAACACCCACCAGCTTGTGCATCTGGAGGTGGCTTATTGGGATAACCTAGGGTGATCCAATTTAGGAAACACACAACCCTTTGGAGCAACAAGAATTTGGCATACTGAACCCTTCTACGAGTGCGTTGTTTGGGGCCAGGGGATTTGTTACCAGTCCATCGCCACAAAGGAGGGGGGACAGGCCACAATGGCTTCCGATTGCTCGAAACCCTAACTGCACGTGAGATCCAAGCAGGCACACATGACCTAGCACGAAAGGTGTTGAAGCTACATGGGATGCGCTCAAGGTGCTGTAACGACTCAACCAAACATTGGATAGGTTTGAAAATGGCACTGCTATCAAAACTGAAAAACATGCAACTAAAAACTTTGAAGGGATCTGGACTCTGAAATTTTGAAGGTGCGTCACACGCTTCCTCAGAGCTCTGTGCGGGATCCCTAAGCTTTCGGCTCATATGGTTCATACGGAGGGCTGAGACGCTTCGGCCCCGGCATCCCCCTTTGCCCCCTTTCCGCCTTTTGGCTTTTTGGGCTTGGGTTTTGGCTTGTTCTCTCCCTCGAGATCTGCTTCCCGGCCTGGCTGGTTTGGAGGGCGATTCACACCCAAGGTTCGCAGCTTCGACTCGAAATGCTCTATGTCTTTCAGATACCCCACATTCGCAGCCACCCAAGGGGGTGGAGCAAGTCGACTGAAAGGAGTCAAGGTTGACCTTTTGCGATTGAGTGCCAGCTGTTGAAAATTTGGTTCCGCCAGTCCAGTGAGGAGCCAAGCAAGGCTCGTGCGGCCCCCGTCCAGACATGCTTGTTCGATGTAGATCATCATCCTGCCACAGAAAGCCATCAGGGCGGTGTTCCCTGTGTTGACCCCGGTCTCCCAGCCTGACGCTAGGATATAACCCATCTGAGCAAAGGTTTTGTGATCTCCAAGTGGCACACGTTGTTCCAGGTACAACTTCAACAGAGCACTGTCGCTGACTGCTGAACCTAATCCCAGCTCTGACTTGGCATTGGCCTTGATCACCTCGGAAATTTTCACATCGTCCTGCAGCTGCTTCAGAAACATCTCCCGAGCCGCATAGCCCTTGACTGATACGCCACTTCCGCCGGAGCTGCCGCTTGCGCTGTCCGAGCCGGACAGCATTGCAGTCAGAGGATCCGGATGCTGACGTCCGGTCAGAGCTCTCACCAGGTCGGTGGTCTGCTTCAACTGAAGCAGAAGCATCTTGTGCATGGGATCGGATGACGACCCCAGAGCTGCATGCACCTCGTCGGTCAGCTGCTGCTGCTCGGTCTCCATATCGACCACACCACGATCCTCTTCCGCCCCCAGCACCTCTTCGGCTGAAGCTGCGGGTCCATTGGGCACAGGACTCATCATCTCTGTGCGACCCAGGCGGCGAGGTGGCGGTCCAGCTGCTTGCTGTAGCCGCACGAGATCCACATTCGACAAAGTACGAGGACCAGGGCTTTGCTCGAAGATACCTGGAACCCGTGGGCCTGCCAATTCTCCACGGCCTTGAACTTCTCGTCCTGCATTCTGGGCTTCCACCAAGCTTCTCAGCTCGGCGAGCTGAGTTTGAAGCTCGAACACTTCGTCCGCCCTGGATCGAACTGGGCCAGAATCTTGAGGGGCATCGGATAAGGGTGTACCATCCAAGTCTTCTTCTGGGGCTTCGAATGCAGTGGCATATTCGTCGGCAGTTTCTGGACTGAGCATAGAGTGAACCCATCCTGCAGCTGCATCGTCGACTGAACTGGCCACAGGTCGGGCTGCAACACCTTCTGAGGTGAAGGAGATCCAGCGAAGATGCCTCTTGCCAGGTCCCTTGCGAAACAGCCCTAAGTATGACCAAGGAATGTCTGCGAGCCACACTTCCTGAGGTTCCAAAACTCGACCTCTGGCCGACACCATGTCTACTGTCACTTCGGGCAGAATCACCGCATCTTCGCCAGGACCCACCACAAAAGCATTGAGCGAGTCGGCAAGCTCTTGACTCTTGGGAAATACAGCCATAAACCCTTGTTCTCTGCATTTGACCAAAAACACTGCACTTCGCCATGTTGCTGATGCAGTTGAGGAATCCGTCAAAACTGTAGCCGATGCTCTGGTGCGCTCGGCTGCCCCGGCTGACTGCCGGATGAACTCAATGGCCAATGGTTGCTCTTCTCTCACAGCTCTTCTGGCCATGATGGCCACTGAGCTCCGAGAAGAAATGCACTGACTTCCAGCTTCGATGGAAAACTCGCAAACACACTGTGGGGTGGATTCGGACCAAGTCCTTTCCCAGTGGGATCACCAATCAGATTGAAAAATGGCCTGGAGCGAGAAGACCAAAATCCGGCAGGCTTCTCAGGGCAAAACAATACGATATGATACTTTGTGGAAAGGAAAAGCTCCGCTTTGGAAGGCCACGTGAAATCACCAGAATCCAGCCGCTGTTTAGCCAACACACCCTCACGGAAAGCTCTCGCCAAGCGAGATGTGCCAGTCCAGGAAGGGGGAGCCGACCCCAAATGGCCAGAATTGCTCAGTGAGCTCAGAGGACTAAGATCCAAAGCTAAAAGAGCTTCAGGCGTCACAGCCTGTCTCAACTGCTCAACCCACTCAGCAGTCCACGGAACGCACCTCGAAGGAGATGATGAAGGAGGTTCCTGGTTGCTAGGTGTCCCTGAACCAATCGCAGCCTCAACACGAATCCGAAGCGCCCGCACCTGGGACTCAAGGGCCTGAAGTTCAGCAGCAAGTTCAGTGGGGTCCAAGCTCATGCACGATAGCCACCCAATCTACGCTGAATTGATTCAGATGTGGTTGCAATGACAGGAGCAGGGGAAATGTGGCGTAAGGCCAATCCAAAAACCTGAATGACAAATTGTCTGCAGGATCGAGATGCGCCCAAAACTCCAATGCAAATGCCACCAATGCAACCGCAACACCCAGCTATGGCGATGGCAAGGATGAGAAATCCCCAGGGACAGCTAACTGATGCTGGAGGTGCCCAAAACCTAAGTTCCCTGAGAGTGTCGATCAGGAGGGCACCCCACATAAACCAAAAGCTGTGGCCAAAGATCGACACGTTCCTTCATGAGATGGCGGTTCATATATGCATATATCTGTGTGTACACAAATATGATATGCACATATGATATATATATATACATATATTAAAGCAACATTTGTTAAAATGTTGTATGCACCCTATGCAAACATTCATCAATCCCATTTGTCCACCATATGTATCTGGGTTTCTACACCTACCCGGGGCAAACCATTGACCAGGGTTGCAATTGCCTAAGCCATGAAATTTAGCAATCTTCTCGTGCCATTGGCTGCGCTGCTCGCTAGTTCCTGGACTGCCGTATATGGATTCCAGTTGAGGGGGGTTGTTTGTTTGTGGTCAATGGCTGGGTCTATATCATATCCCATCAAGAAATGATTGATGATGGAACCATGATAAGAAGACGTATAGGAATTCCAAGTATTGATTCATTGTTGATTGAACCCTCACCATTACTTCGTAAAAGGTTGCTGCCAGAATGAAAGACAGAACATAAACATTCCCAAAATGTTTGGCTAAGGCTTTGGGGAAGTTCGTCCTGACCAAGCCATTCATTTCCTGGAGGTTTTCAGTGGCAACTTGGCAAAAGGCACACACACATACACAAACACATGTTTATATATAAATATATACATACACCTCTGTGATACGTGTAAATATGTGTAATGACGATGATCAATACATGTTAATTATAAATCAATATAACTTATTTACATGCATGTCACACACTCATATGTATATATACACACGTATCTCGAAGTACATGTTTATGTTTAAAAGTGTAAACTATAAATATGTAGATGTATTTGTGTATATATTTCATCCATATGTAAATCTATATCTATACATGTGTGTGTATGAGTATATGTATGTATATATATATATATATATACATATATATCAATTTCAAGAATTGCAAAAATATTCAATGTATCTTCATTTGTATGAGATTTTCTGTTCGTTCCAATCCCCAGATCAAGTGACCCTGTATTTCCTCATGTCACCGCCTTTATTACCTGCTAGCCCAGCCCAAAAGTGCCTCGTGTTGAGGCGAGCACATCCTACATGATGGAGCCCTAGCACATGATCTTCGATCCCGATGCTTGGATGTCCCTTGGATATTACATCTTTGGGGTCATGGGGTCTTGTGAGTGCACCTTTTTGGGGGTCTTGTTCATGCCCCAAGCTTTCCGTTTGTCTGTGAGAAAAACATGGTTGCAAGGTTATCCGTGTGCTGTCACCCCGAGCCCCAACATTTGCCAGGATTCATTCCCACCATGAGTCTGCATGCACCAGGTCGCATACAGCAGCAAGTTGGATATCACGACGGCGTTCGGCTTCTTGCTCCTGCTCTACCAAGCACGGCGCTTGTATTCACATGCTTGCGCTTGGTATGCCATACCGTGTGGGTCATGGGTATACCTGTTTTTGGGATATGGTTTTGGACTGGGTTGCCTGAATCCTACTTGTATATTTTTACTATCATTTTGGGGACTTTGACATCTTGATGGCACCAAGGCTTCAAGTAACCCGTGCGTATTTTTGGCCACCAAGGTCAACCCATTGATTGACTTGTTTTGGTTTGTAATTCATTCCAAGGTTCATTTTTGTGGATCCAAAACAGTTTGCATACCAACTTCTGGGAGTGAGATGGGTATTGTATGGGTATTTCCTAAAATGGGTGTACCCCCCAAATCATCCAAATGAGACAATTCTAGTGTTGAAACCCACGCTTTTCCGGGATCCACCAGTATAAGCAACACCTATATAAATCTGAATGGTTTTTGGTTGGGATCGATTTTCCATTGGCAACCTTTTGAGTTCAAGGTCAAGGGGATTTACGAAACGCCGATATTTCAGGGTCGCAGGAGACCGCCAACTGCTATGCGTGAGAACCGCCAACCAAATCGCCAGACGTGTGACATACATGTTGGAGTTCCATTTCACCAAGCACCAGTTTACATCCTGGAGAACCCATTAAGTTCCCTGCTGTGGAAATTCAAATGTATACACGATTGCTTGAAACGACATGGAGCTAAGCGTGTTGTGGTCTATCTTGCTTCCTATGGCGCAAGTACAATGGAGCCAGTTCCTTTGATTCATATGATGTGAAATATAGACTTTTCTTTTGAATTTTGCCCACATAATCAGTACACAGGCCATATCTTGCCCGGCATACCCCTCAATCTGACCGGAAACCAAGGTAGTTCTTTGGGGGACGGCCCCATGGCTGGAATCCTTGCCGCAAACCGTAACGCCTGGTTTGAGGATTGGCCTGTGGTTTGATTACATGTACATAATTGGGTTGGCAGACCCCCCCAATAGGATCCGTGTGGACCGTGTGAAGAAGTTCCTGAAGATTAAGACCGTCCGGCGCTACAAATCCCGCAAGGGAGAAGATAAAATAGTTCCCCGCTTAGTTTTCGATGTAGATTGGGAAATTTGTCCAGTGGAATAATCTTTCTCCCATCATTTCTCTCCTTGTCTTAGGTGGGAGGACCGGATTTGCGGTCAACGCAAAAATATCCAGGCAATCTTGGCTTAGCTGCTCCCCAGCTAAAGAATAGAACTCCGAACTGTGGTTTATTCTGGGGCTTACGGGCGAGAGTGAAAGAGTTTATAGTATATCCAAACACCAAATGTACCCCAATGTTAAATATAAATATATATATATATATGTCTATGTATATGTATGTGTGTCTATATAAAAATATATTACATATTACATGTATATATATATATATTATCAATTTTCAAAAGCAATGAAACCATGCTTCTCTATTGGTCTCTTACGTAGGGTACGGGGTGTCATTTCTATAGGTACGGGTACGGGTACGGGTGTTGGGTACGGGTGTTGGGTACCGGTACGGGTGTTGGGTGCGGGTGTTGGGTACGGGTGTTGGTTACGGGTACAGGTGTTGGGTACCGTTGTTGGGTACGGTCACAGGAATTGGTATTGGGTACTTGTACCATTGTTGGGTGCGGGTACGGGTGTTGGATATGTGTTTGGATGCGGGCACCGTACCCATGTACCGTACTCATGTACCACCGTACCCATGTACCGTACCCATCGTACCCATGTANCGTACCCATGTACCGTACTCATGTACCACCGTACCCATGTACCGTACCCATCGTACCCATGTACCGTACCCACCGTACCTACCAAACGTACCCAGCTAGCGACCGATCTAGCAACCGATTTTTCAAGATGAAAACTGATTTAGCGTTTAAGTTACGATAAATTTCCAAAGATATATAAAAAATCGGTTGCTAGATCGGTCGCTAACTGGGTACGTAAGGTGGGTACGGTGGGTACGGTTCATGGGTACGGTACATGGGTACGATGGGCACGGTACATGGGTACGGTGGTACGGTACTTTTGAAATGTATTAATGAACACTTTTATAAATATCATGTTTTATCTTCATGAATCGGTTGTTGGATCGGTCGCTAACTGGGTACGTATGGTGGGTACGGTGGGTACGCTACATGGGTATGGTACCCAGTACCATACCATGCGTACCCTGTTCACCGTACCCGTACTTTTGTCCAAACCATACCTGAGAAAGGTAGCCATTAGAGCATTGCTCTTGAAAATTGATAATATATATATATATATATATAAAGAGATATTTCTATATACACATTCTAAGATTTGTATTGCTTATTACCCTATATGGACCAACCAAAGTCTTTCAATCTCATCCCTTTCACACTGCATCCCCTTTCCCGAGCCAACTAGTTAAGGTTGATCGCCTGCTGAAGGACCACTTGAAAGCTGCTGGACCCTTGCAAGTTCAGCCTGACCAGGGGCTGAGCATGCGTGACACTGAATCTGACTCGTCAGATTCCGGGTTGGAAGGACTTGCCTTCTAATTTTGTGTGGGGGCTGTATGGAAAGAAGAATGTTGAAAGTTACTTGGGATGCTTTAGCTCAATGCTCTTGATGTGAAGCTTCCATACCAAAGCTCCCTTTAGTGTTTTGCCAATTCTGTAGGCCATGCGTGTCAAATATGGTATACACGTTGGTCAGCAAGAAAAAAATCACAAAAACATAAAACGCTTTGCTATTTTCATGGACCGTGTCCCCGCGTGTCCCCGCGTGCCAGTATACTTATAACAGGGGTGTTTCCGTGTCGGGCCGTGTCAAAGGGTTGCCAGATTCAGTAACAAGTTTTATCAACACGTCGTGTCAAATCACAATAGCCCATGTCATGTGTATCAACTAGATTTTGGGATCAAGCCATTGGTGTGCTCCAGTGTTGCTGGAGAATGGAGGCCGAAACCGGCGTCCTAGAGTTCCCAAAGGGAAAGGGCGATGGGAAAACCAAAGGCAAAGGTGTATCTAAAGGTAAGATGAAGGCTTTGCTGAGAGGGAAAATGACCAAGGGAAAATATGATGCCCCTGGGAAAGGGAAGGGCGCAACAAGTTCAAAGGCAGCACCTGCACCTGATGTCACACTGCCCCCACCCACGGAACCAGAGGCAGGAGATGCTAGTGCCACTGTCCCAGCAACAATCCCGGACACCATCCCCAGCCCAGCAGCTGAAGCAGAGCAAGGTGCAAACGCACCACCTACCTTGACCAATGAAAGCAATGATGGGAAGGAGACAGCCCCCACCCCCAGCCCGGAAGTGGCAACCCCCGTCCCCGACCAGGCCACGGCAGGAAATGGGAACACAGGCAAAGGAAAAGGTGACGGGTACAAAGGCAAAGGTAACAAAGGTAAGAAAGGCAAGAAAGGGAATGCCACACCGACCACCCCGAACCAACCCACGGGGGGTGAACCGGAAACACCTTCGTCAACCCCGTCAACCACAGGTGAAGTGAAAGGTAAGCATGCGCACTTGGAAAAAGGCAAGAAAGGATTGGGAAAGGCAAAGGGCACGGGCAAGACCAAAAGTGTCGAGCCAACTGCTGTCACCTCACCTAGCGAGACCAACACACCGTCAAGTGAGCAGGCGGGCTGGTTTGTTGATTGTTACAAGGGATTCATGACACATATATGCATACACGGGGTACTGCAAAGCCATCATGTGTTGAGGCGTCACCGGGCTCTGATAGGCTGGGGCTCCATGTGAAACTGTACAACTATTTGGGTATCATCCCGTTTAGTGATTTCACTACATATCAAGTTGCTGTTGGGCCATTGAGAGTAGAACCACATATGGGTTACTAAACGGGATGATGCCCATTTTTCATCACCCATATCTATTTGTGGTTGGTGCCTGCTTCTCATGAGGCTTCCAGCCCGGAGTTTTACGAGTGTGTCGTTGCTTTCTGATGGAGGGGGCCCAGTGGAGATGGGCCCATTGGGTCACGTTGGGAAAGATGGCCGAGTCACAAGGGTATCAGCCTCACTTGCATCAACCACGCAGAGCATATTATTCGTACATATCATTGTCTCTCAAGGTAACTTTGTGTCCATTTAATTCATGTATATTTACTCTTCAACAGACTAAAACTAATTGGGATATTAAATACCTGAGCAAAGTAAGTCAAACACAATTGTCAAACAATGTGCCCAAGGTCAAACTGTTGCCTGAAGAGCTGAAAGAGCGCGTGCAGGCTTTGATCAAATACAAAACTCTTCTGACCAGCCCCTTCTTACAGCCCCTTATTTGATGTTGATGGTGTGAGGTAAAGTTTTTGTGTTGCACTCTCCCGCTAGGCAATGTCGGACCCAAAGGAACTTGATCAGCTATGTCCCGGGGAAGCCAAAAGGCAAAGAGAAGCCATGAGAAGGAAGTTGGAACGGGGAGGCCCACTTGAGGTCTAAGTTTTGCCAACCAAAGCTTCAAGACATGAGATGTTTAAAAGATAATCACTTTCGAGCTGGAACCTGTTGGTTGTTGGGTTTTTTGGTGATGTATTCGCCACACCAGGCCTCAAACCGGGACTCATCGAGAAGTTTGCCGCTGCCAAAACAAATGCTGAAAAGCAATCGCCTCAGATTTCACTTGGGTCACGCACAGTATGATGTTCTGGGTTGCTTCCCCAAGGTTTGAATGCTTGAAGCTATTCATCATGGATCCATCGCTGGAATCAGTGGTGGTGGACAATTTCTACGTCGAGTACCTCAAAACAATTTCAAAACAAATTGGCATTTCGTTCGATGTCTGTTATCTATGGCCATCCAAAGTAGAATCACCTGGGGGATTCAACCCTACAAAAAATGTAATATCACATAGTTCATATCTTAGATTTTGTTCGAGATAAATCATGATAATTCTACTCAAGATGGCCATAGGGATGTACCAACTTAACTTCAATGTGTTAGCCTTTGCCCAGTTTGGTTACTTCAGCTTGCGAGGCAGGCCAAAGAAAAATCTAAGGGCACATGGGTTGAAAAACCCTTGTGTGACTTAGAGCAGCAGTATTCGAGCCCTGAAGACCGACAATGGCTACAAGACGCCATCATCAATAGTCTAGAGCTCAATCTGTGTTCATCAAACACAAAGGCATCAAACATCATTTGATTGCTACTAAGAACAGACTGGAGCTCCTCACCCTCAGGCCCAGCCCTCAATTTGGCCCGTTCACCGACAGTGTATGGAAAATGTTGATTCAGATTTTGGACAGGACCCGAACAAACCCCGCCGGCGGTTGTACAAAGTCTTTGAAAGTTTCAAGCACACAAGTTTTTGCCTCATCTCTTACCCGGAAATTGTTCCAGCTATGGCCCATTCATTGCTGTATATATACCCGTGGGTTTGCTTTGTGAGGCGAGCGATCCAAAGCCTGTGGTTCTTCAATCACTGCTGGAGGCAAGGTGCAAGCCAACAAGGCCGCAAGGCAGAGCTTGGCCGACCACCTCACCTCAGAGCAAGCTGGTTTTGACGCAGCTAATTTGAGCATGTTTGGAGCCAACGCCAACCCAGCCCCAAAGAAGAATCCCAAGCCGCCCAAGGCCAGGTTTATTCTTCTTGTGTTTCAGATATCAGCTACTATACACATTTTTCCCAGTGGTGCATTCTTTAGGGTCAAAGAAAACCTTGTTGAAGGCGTTGACCCCAGAGGAAAAGCGAAAGAAAGACTTCCAGAAGGATTTGACCCAGTTCTGCACTTATCGCTTTTAAGTTTGTTATCATATGTTTTGTTTTGGACTAGATCATGGCCACATGTCGAATTTCGGGCTCAGGATGAACACCCTGGGAAACAAAGCGCGCTTGGTGGCCCAAGCTCTCACAAACCATGGCATCACAAACCAAGAGGCCAGAATATATGTTTTGATTTTCGCATCTTGTATCACATCTCTGTGCTATAAACATCAGGTTTCAGGTAACTTCCAAACAATGCGAATTTAGTGGGGGATATATATACAACTGTAGAACTTATTTGCATCTGGAATGTTTGGAAGTTGGCTGAAACCAGGCAACTGCTCTTCCATTGCAGATATCCCTGTCGCTTTGCAAGGCAACCAAAAAGGCTTTAGGGGATTGCTATGCGAAGGTGAACTCTTACTCCCAAGAGCAGCATCCTGAGTGTTGCCAACAACTTTCCTGAAGATATTATCATCCCGACAGTTCCCAGGATCAATGACATGGTCTTCAAAGGCCACCCCTTCGAGACTTGCGTGAGCAAGTTAGATGAGCTGAAGGGCCCCTTGGAGGCCTCCACCCTTTCAATGCCAAGTAACATTCAAGCACCGCCTTTGTGAGATCAAAGCTCTTTGCAAGCATATTCAATGCCTTGGCATGCCAGGACATACAGAAAGTGATCACCGATGCCGAGATGATTGTTCAGACGTTTGAACGTCGTAGGGGCCCCAAAAAATAAAACCCAACACATTTAAACACCAAAATGATTTCGTGGTGATTTTCAAATGTCGGGAATTTGTTTTCTCAAATCTGTTCCAATCTTCCAGGCCAGAGTGCAGAGAAGAGAAAGGCAGAAGCGAAAGCAAAAGGGGGTCCCAAAAAGAAGGCGAAAGCCAAGGCAAAGGCTGTGGCTGTGAAGGTCGAGCCAGCTACTGCTGGTGCTGGTGAAGATGAGTGATGGTGAGACATGGCTAGATGATGGTCACAATTCTGAATGGGATCAGGACTGATGTCCCTTTACGAACTCAACTTTTGACATAACGGTTTGACAAAGGATGTAGGCCAGGCAAAATGGTTGCTGGGGATCTCTCCAACTCAGAGAGTACGAAAATCCTCGGCTTATCAGAACATTTGGCAATCATTTTTTCAGAACAAACTCCTGTAGATGAAAACAACTCCTGTTGGTTCAAATGTATCTTTTGCCGGGGCGGGTTGCAACCAACATTGCCTGAACGTCCGTGGATCGAAGGCCGTTTCCAGACTGGAAAAATTGCTGCCCGGTTTAGTTTCTGCCAAGTTGCGTTGCCAGGTTCAGCAACACACCAATGCCGACAGCAGTGTTGCATTTGCAATCATCGCTTTCCTGGGGCCGCAGATTTTTGGGGCGATGTGAAACGACATCGCAGGACCCTTTAGGTCCACATAAGCAAATACATACATATATATATATATATATATATATTGTTTTTCTTTCATGACTTTACAAGTACTTACGAGTAAAGAATGTAAGCTCCGTTTCCGATGATGTCGTCATTGATAATGTATGGGAATGACCCTTGAATGCCCATTCGAATCTGACATCAAGACACCAAATGGTTTCAGCTAACCGGGGTTTCTTTTCAAAGCTTTGGATGGCAAACATCATGATCTCATTTACAACTCCTTGGCGTTCCCTCATGTCGGGTTCCATGGAAGAAAACATCACCAAGATCATCGGCGATACTATCACTGATCTCTTTGACATGCTTGGCAAGGGGGAGGCCAGGTGGATAACTAGGCCAAACCAATTCATGTTTTTGATGGTTTGTCTATCTAATTACCTCCATCTACCTTTCTTCCTTTATTTATCTATCTATCTTTCCATCTTGACCTATCCTTTTATAACTTTCTATATATATATATAACTGTACATATGTAATATATATATATATATATATAAAAAAATATATATATATCCAACTTCATCCACCGCCTCCAGAAGTGTGTTGGGATGATGAAATATCCCCTCTATAAAGATGTATTACATTTGTATAAATATATATATATATATATATATATATATTTATATACATACATTTATATAGAAATTCATCCACCGCCTCCAGAAGTGTGTTGGGATGATGAAAATTTCCCTGTATAGATTCTTTTACCTACCTGCACAATAAACGTTGTCGATTTTTTTTGGATGCAAACTCTTTCTTTGGTTGCCCTCTCTGACCATTATTGACTATCCTTGACAGGTGGCAATGAAAAGAGTAAAGTCTCTTGTGAGTTGGGTGCTAAGGTTGCAGCCTAACCTTGCATACCCAATACACAGGAACCCATGCGACGTTGCTGCCAAGGCCGCTTTGACCGGCTGCCCCATCGTCTGGTGCCGTAGTCCAACAGCAAGTGGTTGCACAGCTCTCCTTGTGCCCGATTGCGGGTTTCTGCCGAGGAAGAGTGTACTACAACTTGCAGAAGCTATCAGATCAAAGGCTACTAGTCGGGGGTGCGGCCCCGTTCTATGGAAGTGGGTGTTGAGACAACCGTGGAGCCGCTCGATTGATTCATCTTGAGCTGCAACATCTTACATGGTCTCATGTTCCCAAATTCTTTCAGTATAATTATCCCAAATGGAATCTGAGGACAAGCGCTTCCACGACCCTTCGAGAATCAAAGCTTGAATTTGCAAAGAACAATGGCAACAATTGAAGCCAATTTGTTTTCACCAAATGAACTCTTGTGCAATGCTTTTTCTGGATAAGGATACCTTTGACTGTGGAGCCCTGGCTACATCTAAGGGAATCCATGGTTTGACGTGGATGCCATGCCCCCTGAAAATTTCCATACATGTGTTGCTTACTAATCGACGCATTGAGGTATGGGAGGATTCGCATGGCACGGAGGAAAAAACCTTGAAGCAGGTGATTTTTCTGCCTCACCAGATCCTTGGGTCTTTGTTTCAAGCTGGGAAGAAGGACTTGATTGCGGGCAATATGGTGCCTTGCTTTAACGGCTAACATGCGACTTACCAACCAGTAAAAAGAAAATTTTAATGGCCCATCGTCCAGGATCAATACTTGCACACCTGTTGCCATGATGTTGCGCACCTAAGGCATTGTCCCAGTACTGGAAGGATTTGGCCCACACTTCCTGGTTCAAGAATCATCCGATACTTTTTGTCACTTGTTTGTATACAGAAACTTGAATTCATCCCATGCATGAGTTTTCCTATTCAGCCCGGTTTGTTAGCCCCCCGAACATAAACCACGCTGCAGGCAGAAGATGTCAACCTTGACAGGGTGATACCATTTCGTTTTTACGGAGATGGTTGTGAGGCCACGAATATCTTGGTCTTAACTGTAACCCCAAAGCTGGCTGATTTTGCCTAGTTGTTGGCATGTCTTTCATACCTGGTGGTTTTTCCCCGTTAGCTGAACTGAGGGAAACAAAAGTTTGAGCTCATGAGCCTTATCTGCCCAGCGTCATCCAAATCGTCCACGCTGGACACCAGGTTTTTGAAAGTCTGCTGCAGCGGCGAAGTGGCATGGCCCACGCTGCAACGCGTGGGATTTGTTTTGATCTGATTAAACTGATACTAATCAAAATGATTTCATTTCCCCGCCCAAGGATCACGGTGATGAACACCACCTACGCTCGAGGGGGTGCTCGAGACCTGCTGCTGGAATATGTTAGTTGGAGCATGAATTGCCTGAGTTTCTCGATACAAAATGATAAGACTTAGTTGACAATATCAAAATTCGATGGGAACATGTCAGTTGGGACCTTTGATATGATACCAACGAAAGACACCAAAAAGCAGAACCATTGGGATTTGGGGTGGGCCTATGAGACTCTGGACAACATTCCAATAAAATTTGGGTTTGCATTCTACTTTTTTCACCTCTTCCATACCGACCCATCTGAGGTGATGGTCACCACCCGAGCTATGATCCCTTCGGCCGCAAATTTGATATGCGATATCACCCGGAACTGTGGAAAATTGCTGGAACTGAAATCATACCTGGTTTCAAGGCAGTCTTAGAGGGGATCCAATGTGATCAGGATTATGCTCGGCTCATCTTCGGGCTCCAACAATTCTATACCCGGAAGTTGCGTTGTCATTACTGCAGTACTATTGCATGGACTTCCCGGAATGCTGTCCCTGGAGAACCCAACAGTCCCAATGATCTGTATACCAACTTTGGCGCTGATGAAAGCTGGGGGACCCTTTGCTTCATGATTTTCATGGTTACATTTTTTCCTATCCCCGAAAAATGATTCAGGATGATGGTGTTTATAATAGGGAACCCTTTCCACGTGACGTGCATTGTGTTTGAGGATTATGGACGCGGCTACGTTCGTGCGGATTCATGGGCAATCTGCTCTGTGCCGGGTGATTGGATTCAGCCCAGATCGCTTCTTGGTGGGTGGGGTCAATTCGGGGAAAACACGTTTTATAACATATTCAGAAATTTTTGGCATTGTTCCCAAAAACAGGATAGACATAAATTCTCACATATAGACCATCTTTTTCTATGTCCGTGAAAACCTAGATATATACAATTATAGCCACAATCCACATATATATATATTAATACTTAAATAGCATATACATATGAATATATGTGCGTGTGTGCTTTCTGATCCCAAACACGTTAAATTTCCAAGAGAAACCAAACACTGACACATCTAAGGAATACTGCCAGATATTATGCACATCGCACATCTGAGTCTCTACCCTGATGCCTATTGCAGTGTGCTTTTGGATATCAGCGACAACCAAGACATCATCCGTGGCACTTCAAGAGATTCTAGGTTACACACCCTGTGGTTGTCCTACAGAAAATGGTGTGAAGAAGCAGGCCACGTTTGAATCACCAAAGACTGGTTTTAAATGTGCTAAGAAAAGGTTTGTCTTGTGTTTGTTCTCAGTTGCCTTCATTTAGACATTCCCTGAAGGAGTACGGGACCGAGTTTCCAGGAGGTTATTCACCAAAGATGTACTTCAACCCGGACTTGGAAAGTTTCCCGAACCATCACAAAAAATAGCATCGGCCACGGCAAGTCGCTACTTTATTTTTTGGGCCAACCACATGATGACCGACATCTTGCAACAATGGGGAGCTGCAGCTACGGAGTATATGTTGTACCCTGGTTACTATGTTATACCGGCAACAAGACCTTTAGTTTTGATTACTGTTACCGCATGTTACCCTAGGGAGAACGGTTTCATCCCACATGGTTCAAACAAATGATAGTTGGAAACCATTCCCCTGATGAATGCTTAATTATTGTGCTAGATCTTCATGTAGGGATGTTGATGTAGGGGTTGATTCCAATATAGTTACATGTCTAGAATTTTTCCCTGGACAATTTTCCCTCCATACCACACAACTGTTTTCATTATAAGTGTGTTTTTCCTCTTTTGTTCCCAGGCATGCGGTGCGCATGCACCTTGCTACTCTAGCTACTCTAAGGTATCAAGGTGCTCTCTTGGCATCGCTTGCAACGATGGAGCTTTTGACCCTGCAAGAGGGACGTGTCATGACAGAGGCTGCTTGCGCAGAGTTCCGACGGTGCTACGTCACTTACTGTAGTTCTTTGAACTGGCTGGCTGCCGAAAATGTGAAGCTCGGGAGGTGCCGTTACCACATGCGCCCTAAGGTGCATCAGATGTCTCACTTGGTGTACGGGTTCCTTCCTTGCAACCCAAGAGGTTACTCCAATTATTTGGATGAGGACTATATTTGTAAAACCAAGAGGGTAGCAGAAGCTGTTCACCCGCTGCACATGCCGATGCATGTAGCGATGCGGTACAGCATCGCAGCGTGTCTGCGATGGTTTGACGGGGATCTGTGAAGCCGCAGAAAAAGCGAGCGGCAGAGCTTCAGAGGAGTTGGCGTGTCAAGAGGAATTTCGACTTTTTTAGTCATGTTTGGGAAGGGTTTCTAGATTTTCCATCAGGCTACACCAGTTTCACGGGCTGGAACGGAAGGGCGTTGAAAAGAAATTAGAAAAATATAGCCGGCTCAAGCAGATCATGAGCTCAGATGATAAGTTGCAGAAGAAGAATGATTAAAGCTATGGCTGGCCCAAGCCATGATTTCCGTGTCAAAACCGGCCGTGTCAAAAGGATACTTATAATGCCAAAGGAGCCTTATATATACGTATCCTGGGCCCATGCTGGGAGGCAAACTATTGCAACCCTTACGCACGAAATGAGGGTCGATCGTCAAAAACTGAAGTAAAATTGCGAGTTGGGGGTGTCTATTGCAACCCTTGCGCACGAAATGAAATTCGATCGTCAAAAATTGAGGTAAAATTGCGAGTTTGAAGTGTCTATTGCCACCCTTACGCACGAAATGAGTTTCGATCGTCAAAAAGAGGTAAAATTACGATTTCAATTGTGCTGGGGCAACCTTTCCGGCACGAAGTCTGTGTGTAAAAGGGTTTGTGTTTAAACTGTGTGTAAAAGGGTCTGTGTGTAAAAGCGTCTGTGTGTGGGTCTGTGTCTAAAAGGGTCTTTGTGTAAGAGGGTCTGTGTCTAAAAGGGTCTGTGTGTAAGAGGGTCTGTGATGTCTTATTTCTTTCTGCACATCTTCCCATCTCCACATCATCGCATCTTCAAATCCTCAGATATTCAGACCTTCACCTCATCACATCCTCACATCTTCAAATGCTCACTTCGTCATGTCCTCACATCCCCACCTCTTCACCTCTGCACATCCTCACATACTCATCAATCTCTTTTTTTGCGCCTTATACATTCACATCTTCTTTTATTTGCACCTTATACATTCACATCTTCTTTCTTGAAACATCTTCATATATTTCTCTCTCTATGTTTCATGCTCTACTGCTATACGATCTTCACATTTACATATCTCACTATACTTCTCTTCGCTCTCGGGCCAGCCGTTGTCTAGTTCTTCCTCTTTCCCTGCAGCAGGGACACAAGTTTCTTCAAGGCCCCATCCTTGTCTCGGTCCCTTCGTCTCTTCTTCCTCTTCTCTGACACGGACAACTGCGTGGCCTGAGCCAGCAGCGCTGCCGCCGATGTGCCCTGCTTCTTCAGCTTCTTCACCAGGCTGTTCTCTTTTTCTCCTCTTCCGTCCTCCGGCGGAGCCAATCCAGTAGGAGTACCCTTCCGGGGTTGAGGTGCGTTCCTGCCACCAGCTGCGTCTTCCAGGGCAGCGCAAAGCTTGTATCGTCGCCTCGCCGTCCACCATTCCGCCCCTCTCCTCGAGGGACGCCCCGGCCCTGGCCAGCGCCCCCACGCATACGGGCTTTCGTTGCCGCTAGCAGCCACTGCTCCATCCCACAAGATCGATCACCTCCTCTTCTTCGTCAGCAGCTGCTTCCTTCCGACCAGGCCTGGGCTCTGGTGCTTTCTCCAACTCCACCTTGTACATAGCCTGGAACTGCTTGGCCGCCCTGGTGATCTTTGCCTTGGAACGTAAGATGCCTGGAATTTGGTGGGTCTCCAGCACCTCACACAAGTCGCATGGATCTTTTCCTCGTCGTAGGCTTGAAGACAAGGATCCATTGGGTCCATTGGGCACAGGTGAACTCCTCCGGTGTTTAGCCGCCCTTGAATCTCATCGACCTGTCCGGCGGCCTCGCATCCCAGGAACTCTCCTCCAATCCCAGCCCAGTCATTCCCATAGGCTTGGCAACTTCTGTGACCAGAATGGCAAACCACTCCTCTGATCCAATCCCGATTGATGATCCGGCCAAACAGACCTCCAGCATGCACCCCACTTTTGGAATGCCTTGTTTGATCTCTTGGCCTTCCTTCACATTGAAGTCCATAACCGCCTCTTCTTCCCGTTTCCTCATTTCTAACGGTAAGAGGGGTCCTGGTCCCAAGAGGAACCACGGGGTTTGTAATGGAGCCTTCTATAAGGATCCTCTTCTTCTGCTCGTCCCAGCCGTTGGTGTTTTCCACCACCGCGGTGCTGGTCTCTTCTTCTTCTTCTTTTTCTTCTTTGGTGCTCCTTCTTCACTTCTCCAATCGTCTCTACCTCGGTCTGGATGACGTCCTCTTGAATGATGGTAATCCCGGTGTCGGGTCTCCTCTCGTCGTCTCCGATTCCGCTCCACACTGCTGTCCCGTCTCGGGGAATCTCTACGTTCCGTCCTCCTGACACTACGTTCCTTACTTCCAAACGCGGAAGTCCTTGCAACTCTTGTGTTGTTATCCCATTCTGCATGGCACAAAATCGCAAAGGGTCCTTGCAAAAGTCCTTGCAACTGGTTTTCCCTATTGGCACACCGAAAACATCCGATCAAAAAAACATTCAACTCTATATGTTTTTTATCCCATTCTGCATGGCACACCGTCATTCAGTTGTTTGACTCGCAGTATTGGATATTTGTTACTCAAAAACATGTGTTTCTTACCAAATCCCCATGGCACAGGCTATGTCAACTACGATAAATGGAAGGATCTTATCATGAGTGTTTTGAACATGTTTTTGCCAACCAAACTGCATGGCACACAATGCCTGAAGTATGGTAATATGTGTTTTGGTTTATAGATGTAGCCGACCCGCTGCTAACTCCCAGCTGCGTGACGAAACCATTTTCCCCACAGCAGCCCCAGATATGACATGCAATAATTTCTGCAAATAAAGCATCAAATTCCTCAGCTGCTTCTGCCTCAGCCAACAAGTCTCTCATACTAGAACTTCGCCCCCAAATGGGCTTTGAATGACAGTTTCCCCACCGAGGTCAAAAACGAGGTCAAAACGAGGTCCGAACGAGGTCAGAAAATAGCTTTAAACCCCCAGCTCCCAAAAGCAATGCTGAATACAAGGCCAGAATGTACAGGATGCAGCTTCTACCACGAGCTCAGCAGCTCCCACGCAGCCCAGCAGCATGTGCACCTGCGAAGTTGGTTTTAAACCAATACTGAAATCAACCTACGTAATACAACAATATCTACATAATTATAGCCTTTCCCCATAGACAGCGTCAATTCAGACATCCAAAATGTCAACTAGCTTATAATCACAAATTTGTGTACCTGATCATTCCAAAGCACGCTGTTTCGCAACGACCCCCCTGAAACCTTTCCCCCCAGCATATGGATGCATTTTGTCAAAAACGCAACGGCTTAAGCACTTGGGAGTATCACGGCGTGCGCCAGACGGGGGGTGCAGGGGTTCCGGTACGTTGCCAGTCCTCCTTCTCGGGACTGGAGACCGTTCCACAGGCGTAGCCTTGCTCTTGGCTGCTGCACCCAAGGCTTCGTCCTCCTCCTCTTCGGACTCCTCACCGTCCGTTGACTCAGAGGCACTCTTCTCAGCTTCCTGGTCTCCTCTTTGACCTCGGGAGCCTTCTCCACAGCTGGCTTCTCAGCTGCAACCGCTTCCTTAGAAACCCCTGACTCTGCTGGGGCTGCGATGGCGCTCGGTGCACGGCTAGTGCCAGCACCAAGGGCTGCACCAGGAGCGCCGGATTGACCAGCTCCAGCGCAGTTCAGCCTCCTGGCGAACCGCGCTGGTCAGGACGTCGGTCGCAACTAGCCTTGGACAAGTGGTTCCCCAGGCGGCCCGAAGTTCACCCACTACAGCCTCTGTGGCAGAGCAAGCTAAACACCAAGAATCTCCTAGGTGAGGAGTCCCCCTTTTTTTTCCTCTGCCCTACCGTGCTTCGACAACGTTGTCAAGAAAGACACGGCGTTGGCGTAGCCAAGCCATTGCGCATACATCAAAACAGTCTCTGTATGGCTGCANACAACGTTGTCAAGAAAGACACGGCGTTGGCGTAGCCAAGCCATTGCGCATACATCAAAACAGTCTCTGTATGGCTGCATTATAAATACGGTTGTCATCTACAGTTCCTTCGACATAATACGGGAGATTCAATTTATTTTCATGAATGTATTTTTTTGAATAATGCAGCCAATTCTGTCTTGGGCGGCCGCAGCGCTTCTTACCGTAATCTACCCTATTTGCTGTTTGGGGTTCCAATGAAATCTGCCTAAGGGGATCTGCAGTAGAAGCCCGAAGAATATGTCCAAGTAAACTTGCCCTCCTGCTGTTGTAATATTCACTGAATAACTTAATGGAACGATGGTTGTGTTGATTTGGGTATGCAACTGCAGAAGCTCTCTGTATCACGGCCATATTTGTATTCTTTCTGTCTACAAAAGTCGGCGCTATCCTGAGGATTTTCCTCAGACATCGCAACTGGAAAGCATCCACCTTTTTCAATAAAGCGTTAGTCAAGTGAACAGTCTCGAGCCCATAAAGGAGTTTAGAACGCATGACAGCATCAAAAATAATAAGCTTCCATTTTGGGCTAGGGTTTGATGCTTTCCAATACGGCGCCATTCTAAACAAGGTCCTTCGCACTTCCTGCGTTTTGTTTACCACTTCGTGTTTGATGTTGACTTCCCGGTTAATTTCATTTCCCAGATAGGTGTTGCCTCGTATTTTTTTGGGAGCGGGTCGCCGTTTTCAAAGTGGACAAAGCCATCGTTGTTCATTTAAATTACAACGCATTTGTCTTTGTTCAGTCTTAACCCATATTTGGACGAAATAGTTTCAGTCAAACTCAGGAGCTCATTTAGTGCCCGGTTGTCAGTAGANAATTACAACGCATTTGTCTTTGTTCAGTCTTAACCCATATTTGGACGAAATAGTTTCAGTCAAACTCAGGAGCTCATTTAGTGCCCGGTTGTCAGTAGAGAAGAGAATAGTATCGTCAGCATAGTAGACCATGTCAAAATTTAGCCCAGGGAGCCTTGAATTGGGAACTCTGTT
>BGPT01000214.1:293704-343790 GCA_003297045.1 Symbiodinium sp. clade C Y103
ATTTAGTGCCCGGTTGTCAGTAGAGAAGAGAATAGTATCGTCAGCATAGTAGACCATGTCAAAATTTAGCCCAGGGAGCCTTGAATTGGGAACTCTGTTACTAATACGTGCCCTTATATCATGGTCTATACATGACATTACAAGAGTGAACAGATAAGGGGATAACGGACATCCTTGACGAATACCCGAACTTTGATTCNCTAATACGTGCCCTTATATCATGGTCTATACATGACATTACAAGAGTGAACAGATAAGGGGATAACGGACATCCTTGACGAATACCCGAACTTTGATTCTTGATATCAGAAACTCCGAACACATCTTTTACAAAGAATGTGGGTTTAGAGTAGCAATCCCGGATAACATCGCAATAATGGTTGCTGAAGCCCATCCGTTTTAGCGCCAGGATAAGTTTGTCATGCTGTATTTTATCAAATGCCTTCTCCCAATCCAACATTGCCATACTGAGCTTAGCCCCTTTTATCTCCGCATAGTCTNAGCGCCAGGATAAGTTTGTCATGCTGTATTTTATCAAATGCCTTCTCCCAATCCAACATTGCCATACTGAGCTTAGCCCCTTTTATCTCCGCATAGTCTTGGATTCGACGTATAATGTATATGGCATGAGAGGTGGATCTTTGAGGTCGAAAACCATACTGTGTATTACACAAACTGCTCTCTATCACCTCCTGNGTCTTGGATTCGACGTATAATGTATATGGCATGAGAGGTGGATCTTTGAGGTCGAAAACCATACTGTGTATTACACAAACTGCTCTCTATCACCTCCTGCATACGCTGTCTAACCATAATCATGTAAACTTTGTAAATGCTACTCAATAATGAAATTGGCCGATAATTTGCGGCATTGTCGGTCTCGCCCTTTTTAAATATGGGAACCACTCTAGCTAGGAATAGAGCATCGGGCGCTACCTGATCACACCACCACCTATTGATCATGTTCAGCAGAATTTTTCTATTGTCATGATCCAGCCATTTCAGTAACTCCATTTGTACATTATCTGGGCCAGGTTGCTTNACACCACCACCTATTGATCATGTTCAGCAGAATTTTTCTATTGTCATGATCCAGCCATTTCAGTAACTCCATTTGTACATTATCTGGGCCAGGTTGCTTCTTACTTTTAGACAATTTGAGAGAGCAAGATAACTCCTCTAGTGTGAAAGGCCTTTCATCAGCATTGTTTGGCGGAACAATTTCAGTGTTAAATGGCGTGCCCATATCCATGTCGTTCTTCCAATGTTTTGATTCCAGGTAATCGGCTATTGTTTGCGCCCGCTGCGTTACAGGAACATGCTGTCCATCAATATTCCTCATTTTTACAAACTGTGGTGTGAACTTCCGTTTTAAATCCTTCACAGCTTTCCAAAGCCCCTTTTTATTTTTGTCTTCCGGATTTTCGTTGAATTGCTCAATAAGTTGATTTTGACGATCAGCACGTGCGGATTTTGCAATTTGTCGCTTTAAAACTTTAACGTCAGAATCCATGGCTCCTTGCGTTCTAAGTTGGTTTCTCTTTTCTATAAGTTCCCACGTGTGACTTCTGATATATGTTTTTTTCTTTCTCTTTGGCACAGTGTTGAGTGTGTTCTTAGCTGCCAGCAGGATGCTTTTCACAAAAGATTCATAGTGAAGTGGCTGTTGAGAAACCAGTGAAGCAAATTCAATATTATAACTCTGCCATTTTTGAAGATCCGGTTTGTCAAATTTCACAACATCGTTAGCATCCTGCGGCCTCTGACATGGGAGCAGTTGTAATCTGGCTTCCAGTATCAGGTGGTCGGAATCAAAAACAATANTTGTCAAATTTCACAACATCGTTAGCATCCTGCGGCCTCTGACATGGGAGCAGTTGTAATCTGGCTTCCAGTATCAGGTGGTCGGAATCAAAAACAATATCCCTTCGGCTCTGTACATCTGCGCAGTTCCTTCTCCAAGCTTCCCCTGTCAACCAATAATCCAACTGAGCATATCTGCAAGCATCGTAAGGAGGACCAAAATCAGAACCATTAGTCTTTTCTTTATAAGTCATCAGTTTTTCAGGAGGTTTGGAGAATTGTGAATTCAAAATTTTCAGATGATGCATTTTGCAAAATCCGAGGAACAGCGCCCTACTTTCTTTTGTTTTTTCATTCATTGTATTTAAGTATTCCATACCTCTGCCAAGTATATGTGGACCACATACATCGGTGTCGGTCTCTCTCACGAAATGAATTCGGGCATTAAAATCCCCACCAATAAAGAATCGTCCCTGGCAAGCTGTTACTTCATTTGAAAGATCATCGAAAAAGCATTCCTTCGTTTCTGTGTCATAGTTACTATGCGGAGCGTATGCCGAAATAACGGTAACATCGAACCCATATGAGGCAAACGTTAGCGACATAACTCTTCCATTTATCTGCCTTACATTCTTAATTGCGTTCAGGAGCGTGTTCTTTACAACTATACCAACTCCTGCATTTTCAAAATCTGCTTCTAAACGGTAATTTCTGGCAACATTTGGATCTGCTCCCACGAGGCGTCTGTTTTCTCGTTTTTTCTCTTCCTGTTCCTTTATCGCTGGTTCAATACTTGTGCTGAAGAACACAGTACAGCCGTCCCAATTTTCAACAGCATTGGAATTTACATTTGTTTCAGTCAATAGGAGGATCTCATACTTCTCTCTCTTCATGATATTAGCAATGGACTCCCGTTTGGTAATGTGATTGATTCCTCGAACGTTCAACGTCGCAACCTTGACGTGTTGATGGCAGAACGATCGGAATTGGGATTTCAGCACATGCTTATTTGACTTGAACCAGTTTTGGCATTTATTCTGGATTTTCTTCTTTACCGACTTCGAATTAAACTCCCTCTTCGAAAGAGATGATTTCCGCAAAAGTTGCTTGGCTACCTGCTTGGCTCGAGCCCGGAGCTTAGTCCGCTTGAAGAATCTCCAGTACCTTCTCATTAAACAACGTTTTCGTTTCATAGCGGGTAAGTTCTTACAATGATAGTAAAATTCATTCGCCTTCAACATTCTTACACAGCGGACATTGCTTCGGGGAGAATTGGTCAGCCCTAAGGGCACTGTCCCGGGGTGCCTACTGGAAGGCCTCAGCGTGTGTGCTGCCTTTTGGTGGTGTTTACGTCTGAGGTTGGGGAATGTCTGTTTGCTTTGCTGTTTGCCAGAACAGCATCGCTTGCTCGTTGCCTATTGTGCTCTTGTCTCCTGCTTTGTTGTCGCAGGGATTGTTGCCTCATGTTTTGTTGTCTCAGGTTTTGTTGCCTCAAGTGTTGCTGCTTTGTTTTTCGTCGGTATGTCTGTGCTGCAGAGAGTCACTCATCTGTAGTCCCAGGCTTCTCGTCTTCCAGTCTGGCTGCGGCAAAGGTAACTGCGTAAGGGTATCTGCTGTAAGATGGGTACCTGGGATGATCTTTGTGCACTGTTTTCCATGCTTCATGCCAGTAGTTGCGCAGTGTGTCAATAAGGTCTCCTCGGGCGATGAGCGCAAGAACTCCTCTGTCTTTGGCTTGTAAGGATGTGCAAGGCCGTAGTCAAAGCCATATTGATGGTCAGGTCGACTTTCCCCAAGTAGTTTGTGATGATGATTTTGTGCCATCCTCCTGTCCAGTGCTGTAGGCGGTTTCCTTGGCTGTCCCAATAGTGTAGCGGGTATTTGCCGGAGAAGTTGGTGTAAGCGAATTTCTCGAATGTTTGTTGTGCATCTTGATCCTGGAAAGTCAGGACTGTAACTGGTGACAGTATGAAACGTCGTCCTCCACTGTAGTATCCATGCTCTTGTTTGGTTTGGTTTTCAACCTGTGCTCTCTGCAGTAGCCAGTTGGTCACGCGGATTCTGTCATGGTAGGTAGCTTCTTTGGGCCAAGCCTTGAGGATCATTTTGAGGCTGCTTTCTTTGCATTCTCTTTCCATGACTAGCTCGTGTGTGTAATCCGTCATGCCTCTCAAGTCATCAATTTCATTATCCTGTCTGTGTGCTATGTCGGAAAGCTTTTGCACTTGTTGCTGCAAGGCTTCTTGTTGATTGCTCATCTGGTCCGTTGAACTGGCTCCGGCAGCTTTGAGTTGTTCTAGTTCATTCTTCATCTGGATGCTAAGTGCCTGCATTTGTNTCCGGCAGCTTTGAGTTGTTCTAGTTCATTCTTCATCTGGATGCTAAGTGCCTGCATTTGTTGTAGTAACTCGCGTGTTTCTTTATCGACGTCTCTCTTAGATCTTCTTTCTGTCTTGGCGTCTTCTGCTACCGTTTCTTTTAGTGCTCTGTGTGGTGTGGCTGCAATTTGGTATAGGGCGGAGGATGTCGCGTGTCCTTTTTTGCCCCAAATCCTTTTGGCCGTGACGTGTTTGCTTGTGGCGCGTTCTTTCTGTTCTGCTGTTTCTTCATCCTGTTCTGCCATCTCTTCATCGGCATCTGCAAAGTCAATGGTTTTTCTTTCTGGTGTCATCTGCTTACTCTCATTCTCTGTCTTCTTCCCCTCCTCACCTTCTGTCTTTTTCTTCTCTTTCTTCTTTTCGAACAAATGCGTTCGAACTTTTTGCTCAGCCATGNTTACTCTCATTCTCTGTCTTCTTCCCCTCCTCACCTTCTGTCTTTTTCTTCTCTTTCTTCTTTTCGAACAAATGCGTTCGAACTTTTTGCTCAGCCATGGCTAATTGGCTTGCATGGCCATATTCAGTGCTCTATCATTCGAGCCCAAACCCCTNTCTTCTTTTCGAACAAATGCGTTCGAACTTTTTGCTCAGCCATGGCTAATTGGCTTGCATGGCCATATTCAGTGCTCTATCATTCGAGCCCAAACCCCTATATTATGTAAGTAGATATAAGAAAATAAATACTATATCACATGTGTGTACATATATGATATCACATATGTGGTATCACATATATGGCATGATATATACATATATATATATATATATATGTGGCTATGAGTCAAAACCCTGGTACCATTCGTGAACATCAAAATAGCTGGGATTCATGGATGTTCATCCCACTAAAATGGATAATAATAGGTTTTGACCCATCCCCATAAATGTACAAAACATCATATTGTACCTACAGATCTTTAAAGGCGCTGGGAAACCCCGCCTCCGTCAGATCCAAATCATCACCTTCCAGCAGGGCACGCACCAAGTAGCCGCGGCGCACCACCTGGGATTCCCATTGGGAAAGTGGTGGATTTTTCACCAACAAAAAATGGTGATTTTATGGGATCTTCGTAGGATTTAGATAGTTTAAGTAGTGAAAATTGGCGCAAACTCCCCGTAGTTTACAACCTCATCTTTTGTAGTTAAATGACATTGAACGTATGATGGAGTGATGGTATACTCCATCACCACACTTAATGTCTGATTCTACATGATACTTAAACTTGAATAGATATCTCCCATGTTTGGACCTATCCAATATAGTTGGTAAAACTGCTCAGACAATTCCTCATTACTTGCCGGGTGACTTGCTGAGCGGTTGACTTGGTGACTTGGAAGCTTCTCATCTAAGCTTCCTTTAACAATGTAAGTTAGTAACTTTCTCCCAAGTTCTTCAGGTTCTTCGACTTGTGACTACACCTTAGGTTCCTTGCTATTACTCAAAAGTAAAAAAACAAGTATACTCTGTACTTACTCATTAATGTCGTCCCAGAGAATATATTTCATTATAACTTTACACTGTCCCAATCATATTAGTCGATTCTCTCTGGATACTCTCGTCCCATCTAAAGATTACTAAAGATACATCTTCTTACTCATGCTATCCCAACAATCTTCAAAGGATTTCACATAGTATCCCGGTATCCCAAGAAAGCATGGTCATCCATCCCACAATGGGAATCTTTTCGTGCAATGGCTATATGAATCCTATACCCACTCGTAATCAAAAATGGCAATGGAAAATCCACTATCTATGGATGATGCTCCCATGAAAACCTCCATTTATAGGGGATTTCCAATGGCCACATTTGATTACCGGAGGATAAAGCAAAAAAACTATACCCTCTGGTAAACTAACATAACTATGGAAAATCACCATTTTTTATGGGAAAATCCACTATAAATAGTCATTTTCAATAGCTATGTTAGTTCACCAGAGGGTAAATGGATTGATGACCGTCTCCAATGTCTACCAACAATCAGCTCGCATCGACAGCACCCGCACCTCCTCACGCACCTGCAACCGGAGGCTCTCCGGTCCTGCGGGTGTGGTCCAGGCTAGTGCTACCACCACTGGTGAATCTAACCTGGTTTATCCTGTTACAGCCAACAAAATATAGAGACAGGTTCATACATGAAGGGCCCCCCCAGTTTTTTGTCCATTGGTTTCATAACCCCAGCTGGGTAAAGCTATACCAACCATACATGCAACCGTGATTTTATTGTTTTATAGTTGTAAACCGGCTGAAAGCTATCATAAATCACATCCCAGTTTTCATTGGTTAGATCTTGATGTTTGCTGCTCCCCCGCATCCCCCACCTGAGCCCACCAAATCAGCCAGACAGCGCGTGGCCAGCCACTGGAGTTGGGGACTTTCCTGGGATTCCATTCCCAAAGGTGGCCCTTTTGGAACAGTCAGAACCTACCAATTTTGGATGGCAAACATCTTGGGAATATATGGGAATACAACCTACCCATGATGGATATGGGCGGGTAATCACACAAACAAAGGTGACGCCCCTTAAACAACCAAATGACCTGGATTTGATCAACAGAAATATGAAGATGGAGTCCAAAAGAAGACCTTGGGAACTGGTTGAATCCCCATGATCAGTGGAAGCAGGCGCCACAAGTGTCTCTTTGAACTGGCAAAATGAAACATGGAAATCCTTCACAGGTCAGAGACAATCCGGAAACCCCCATCTTTCAACCCTTCTCTCTGCAAAAACAGTTCTTGTTCCCAAGGAAAAATTGCCACATTTACGGCGACTCTCACAGGATGGGATAGACTGCCCATTAGAATAACCATAATCTAGAGGAAATCCTAGACGCAAAAGAACAAGCCCAAATATCATGTACGGTTCGCCGCGTATCCATCATGAAATCCACTTGATTTCCCATAATATCCACATGATTTCTCACGAACGGTTTGGTTTTCTATCCACGCTATATCTTATCCCCATTCGATCTATCCCCATAAATTGGGTCCCCATTCATATTCCCAGCTTGGTTTTGTGCCACCGAGGCGCATCTTCCAATAAGCTCAACAGGGTTTTCCAGGCCTCGCAGCCTTCCAGCATCCATGGAACCTGTGAAGGGTAGAAGGCCGTGTCCTGCACACGGTCAAGGGACGGGCTGGGAGTCACGTTTGGATGGCCTGTACATTTCGCATGTGTAAATGAAACACAAGACTGATACGCATATCATGAAGATTGCATAAGTATACGTGGTTATAGTTGTTTAGTAGATGTGGATGTATTACATATACATGTATATACAATCATATCGGGATGCTTTGGTTGAGTCCCCCAGTATATTTCTGAATTTCGAACAACATACAAGAGTGTCTGGGATTGGGTTTGGGTTGGGCGTTCAAAAAACTGCGGTGCCTGGGTGCCCCAAAGTGTTGCGAAAAGGGGTTCAAAACCAGTGTTTGAGGCACCCTTAAGAATCAACAAACGATTGATTTTGGCATAAGCAGTTTGGCGTGTGAGAATTTCATCAAATGCTGTTCCTACCACTTCCCCATTAAAAGACAGGAGAAGAAAAAAAGCAATACTCCCCGGTAAAAAAATTGACGCAGGAGAAAGAAGAACCAGAAGAAAAAGAATGATAAGAAAAATTATGTAAAGCATCAAAGGAGAGGAAAACATGTTGAGAGCAAACATGAAAGCAAAATGAAGTAACCTACAACATGCCCAGCCCCCAAAACCAACGTATTTGCCTCTTTTCCAGCACCACTATCCCCCCCGCACCCCAAACCCTTCAAACCGAAAGTTCTGAACCACCGTGAGATTTTATGAAACACTCAAACACTGCAAAGGGGACTTGACCCAAGTATACCCAATCAAATGTATAACTATAAATGTATATAAATTGATTTGAAAAGGCATGCCTGTCGTGGTGGTCAGGTCAGGCATACTCCCAAGCAAATGATGCCTGCGTGATAAACCCACAGGCTGCTTCAGCAAATCATGCCAACAAACATCTAAACACAAACACCCTCCCACCTTGCACAATGGCACCAGCTCTTTTTTTCTGACATAGGAAAAGGTCTTCATCACTCCATCGCTGTCGGAACAAGACAACAACTCTACCCTGCTATCTCAGAGACTGCCGTTCTCGATGCTTGGTGCCACTTTTGCTCCAAGTTGAACCAGTGCGTAGCCAGCTGCGGCACGAACCATGGGAATCTCATCGTTCTGGCACATTTCCTGAGGTTTTTTGCTCAATGGCTGGAAGGGTTCAACAAGATCATTGAGAATGTGTGAGCAATCTTCCAATGTCCAATTCTTGGATCAATTCCCATGTCTTTTAGAAGACTTCCTCGATGAGATTCTTTGATGATTTTCCGATGTCTAGGGATGACTAGTTGCCGGGATGTTTCTTTTCCACAATGACTGTGTTTGTCTGAAAATCGGGTACGCCATTTCATCCCCTGGTAGATCAACATGTTCCCTACTATTATCATCATTATTACTATTATCATCATTGTTATCACTGTTATTATTGTCATTACATGGCCATAACTGGTGGTACATCCCATTTTCAGGCAATCCAACTCTCTCAGGATCCTGAAGTCTGGATTCATCAACGACGGGGGTATCGTTTTGGATACTGGCTACGAATGGCGCCCTTTCCAATGGTAAAGTTGGGTAATTCAATGGCATTGGATTTACCTCGCTACGAAAAAACAAGTCATATGCCCAGAAATCATGATGTTGCACTGGCTTTGGTCCCACCACATCACGTAAAGACAACAGCAAGTACTGCGACAATCTCACTAATGTGGGTAAAACAATAATAAACCATCCCCAAAATCACCATAAATAGGTGGTATAAACCATCAAAATATGGGTGGCAGCCAATCTCGAACCAAACACCCCCAGCGGCGGCAAGGACGAGGATCAATGTCTTCTGCAAATGCTGCGCCGTAGTCGCCCAGCTTCCCTAAGGTTTCGCCTCGCGTGAACAAGTGGGAAAGCTGGATCCCTGTGGGGCCAAGGCCTCATGGTATAGGACTGGTTGGTTACCTTGCAATCTTTATATCTATACATATATAATTAAATAATCACCATAATAGAAATCCCCAAAGATGATGGCAACCCCATGGCAACCCCCCAAGGGCAACTCACCGGCGAGGTTTTTCCCAGATGACCAAGTCACATGCTGCTGCTCTGGACTCAGGATCTTGGCTGCTGAGTTCTCCCGCGATAGTGCTGGCGTAGCACTGACCCACTGTCTCCATGCTGGCCAAACATCTCATGGCCTCGGTGATGTTACCATGAACAAAAGGTCCTTAGAATATGACCCTTAGAATATGTTACCTGTTACCTTAGAATATGGAGGTTTCCTGAAAAATGGGGGCGCCCCAAATCCAAAATTTTCGACCTTTTTGAAAATGTTGATCGGAGGTTCCTGGGACGACCTGGAGAACCAACCACTGGACAATGAAAAATCCATCTCCAGAGACAGGAACCCAATGGTCAAACCGTCAGCTGCCAAGTTGCAGAGGCTCTAACGCAGCCATATTCATCAGAAATGCACTTGAAGACCTGCGAGGAATAAGTCCTTGCAACTTGAGTCGAGTCGCGGCCCAAATTCAGCTGTCAAAATGAGATGATTGCATTTCTATATCTTGTTGCTTACTGTCAGACTATCCATACCACGGAGTTGCTGGTCAAACTCCCATGATATCCCAAAATCAATTAATTGGTTATGTAGTAATTGGATGTAATTGCGACTTTCAATGAGAATATTATATAACCTGTATATTCTGGTATGAGGAATAAACTCCCATTTTGATTGGTTACCCATTTTTTGCTCTGTTGCTCTGTATTCGATGGCCCGAAAGCCCTGGCACTGAGCCGCTGAGTAAAAAGGTGGTGAATCGTGCTTGAATGGCACAAGTTTTGTGGAGACAGTATGTAGCCCACAATCGGGGCAAAGGAATGTGAATATCCCACCAAAGATTGACCCGTTTTAACTAGTCAGGGTTGAAATTGTCGGGGCGCAAGTCATGTCACCCTGCATTCCCGATTTGTACATGGGACATGCCGGCAACCCAAAATCGGTCCGATCTGGTAAGGGAACAAGACAACAGAAACTCCTCGTGTTTCTAGTAACATCATGTGCTAACGAATGACATGTCCTTCTGATTATAAGTTTCTAAAGGTGTCAAAGTGCAACAATCATACTCAGCAAAACGACTCTCCAGATCTCTCAAGTCTTAACCCCAACAACGGTCACGAACTCAGTCTTCTAAGAAACTGGGATTACGGTTCCATATAATCATCATGGTATACGATTTATCCCAATCCCATGATTGTCCCCTATATAGTCATTGCCATATAATCACGTTCCACTATAGCAACCCAAAAGAAAGATTGAAAAGTGTTTCCAAGATGGTACAAATGATATTCACCTCATACTGCGAGGCTTTCAACTTGTTTATCTATTTTGGCTTTGCTACAACGTTTGATGATTGTCCTCTAGCACCCCCACAACATCCCACAACTGCTGTTCCCAGCGTCTTTGCATGGTCCGGATATGTGGCCAACGCATCCAAGGCCGCCTGTCTGACGGAAGGCGCTTCGTCGTGGAAAAGATCTGGCAGATTGTCAATGACATCTGTGGCTCCAATGGCCGCGATGCACTGGCATGCCTTCCTTGGTGCTGAGCATTTGCTGTGGCAATGTACAGGTCCCCTGAAGTCGTGTGGAGTTCCCCCACGCTATAGCTATTCAAGGACAGTACCATGCTTTCTCCGTGAGAACTCCCTGCTGCAACTCCCGTTCCGAGTCTTGCCCAGGAGCAGACGCACCAGGTACACGTCATCCTCCAGGACGGACATGATGCTGGTGGAGTGTTTCTTCGCTGCGGCGCCAAACTGCATCAGGGCTTCAATGGCGCATAACCTGCACCGTCTGGGTGACTTTTGGGGGGGTCCTGGGTTGATGGAAAAATGGCCCAAAGTGTCGCGTTCGAAGAAATGTCTGTTTGAGGTCATGAATTTTGCAGTTTAGATATGCGTGTTGACTGGGTGCTGCAGGTAAAAGAATTGTCAACCCTTTTTGCTTCTGGCAATGGACGTAGGTTAAAGAAAAAGTGGTTGGACGTTCAATTAACTTGTCCATGTTCGCCCGATTGGTGCAGTCCGGACAAGTCTTGTCTTGTCACTTTCGCTTCTGTGATAAAATCCAAGAATAGCCCATCCCAGCAAGCAACCATTTGCAGCCGGTCTCACATCATCCGGAATAGGAGTACAAACAACAAACAACCCCGAATTGGGGATGCTTTATCATTTGCTTTACCTGAATTACCACAGATAATATTCCGTCATGCCCGAAAGTGAAGCCATCAACAGGGCTGCTTCCAACACCCCAGATAAAAAAGATCTTTTTGCGAACTGAAATGGTAAAACATAGTTAAAACTACCAATTTGCCCTTGTGATAATCCTTTACCTCTGGTAGGGCAACTTTGATCAACCGACCCCACTTGTCGTTTTACTCCGCCTGACCCATGACCCCTGACCTGACTTCATAGGACCTGTCCCGCAAGGCGCCCGACACGGCGGCCATGTGCTTTTCAGACTTCATTAGACCTCGCGTCCAGCGGGGAAGGTCCAGAGTTTGACACCCCACTGGGAGGATCCGACCTTTGCTGTTTGTCAATGATCAAACATGGATTTTTACGAAAATGGTGGTTGTCATCATCTCAAAACATGCCAGCTATTTTCGGGCGTATGAGTTTCACTTGCACTTATAACTTTCAAACCTCACTTCTATGTGCAAACGAATTCACACACCATTTAATGCAAAACTGTGGCTGCCAAGGTGCTGAGGCTCATCAAAGCTGCACACTTGGGGCGCCGCAGGATGTAGGCGGACCGAAGGCTGCCACCGCCCACGGCCAAATAGCCTGGGCACGGCAGCAGGGTGGCCATGCCGTGGTCAGCCAGTACCCTCGGGATTTGCATGATATGCTAATCCCACAATGGGATTCTTGGAACTGAATGGCTATACAAAATGGATTGATGGCTATCCTGCAAGGACTGGGTAGATAATCCAACGTTTGACATCTTTTGACCGTGGTACACATGCCAAGTAAAAACTGCTGGATAATCAGGCATTTTGCTTGACTGAGCCAACAAATGACAAATGGGATGATGACAATGGGTAAACTTGCTACCCAGGGTGGAATGGTCCTCGGGGACAAGTGCGGTGCTGTCTTCCACTTGCTACTGGGATGCTTGAAGAGATTTGAAGAGATAGAAAAGCACATCACCATCAAAATATTTAGGGGATCTTAGGGGACGAACTCTTGGATCTGGGAACCCCTTAGAGTATCCTATCTCATCGGACCCATGGGATTCTCCTGGTTCCAAAACTTGAGCAAGTAGCTTACCACTGCGGGATGTTGCGAAACCTTTAAAGGGGATTTAGCTGAGGAGTTTGTTACAAACTCCAAGGCTTTGTTTTACGTACTTGAGAGTGTACGCCAAATCAAAGTGCATCGAATATACACCCGATCACCCGGCATGTGAGCCGAATTGACCCGCTGTATGTTCACAGATTCACTCCTGAAGTGTGTCATCCCAAGGTCAAGGTCTCTTTCCCAGCCAAAGGAACTCTCGGAGTCATCATCCCCGTTGTCTCCAAGAAGGACTGCCACGTCTTCCTTCAGATCACTGAGCAGGGACTGGGGACGCTTCAAAACTGGGAACTGATGGTTTGCAGCATTAAATCGTCTCAAGAACATCTGAGTCACAACAACACACGTTAAAACATGTAGAACAACAGGCTTTGTACCATATATTCGTATAGATCCGAATGCATGCATATATCTACGAATGTACAAAAACATGCAGTGTTTCATTGGATTGGTTTAAGGGAAAATTTTAACAGGAAACCTCTATATTTGATGGGAAAATCCATGGTTTCCTGTAAATTTTCCCATTAACCAATCCATTGAGTGTTGAAATCTCCCGACCAAGTCTCCGCAGCGCTTGATGCACCACACTTCCCCAGTGCCAGGGCTGCGGCGCAGCGGGTGCCCGGTTGAGAATCCTTGAGCAACGCCACGATGCTCCTGGGAGGCGCTTGGCGAAGGTCGAAATGGGGTTCTTAGGCATCAAACACGAGGATTTCACATGATTTCACCAACAAAAACTTCGGGATGTGGAGATCTTATGGAATCTTTTTCCACAAAATTGGGAACGTATTTAAACAGCAAAAAGTTGGGGTTTGGAGATTTTAATCAGGGGAATTGTGGACTTGAGCAACAGAAGGATGTGGATGAGATCCATTTAATCCTGGCTGGTTAAGAACAGGATTCCCAGTCCATGGATTGACAATCCCCAGCATACATGGGGTAGGTCAATACCCCCGGACTATCAACTAAGAGGGGTTTTGAAGACTGCTCAATTGGGAACATCAGCAATGATAAGGAAGATTGATGGACAAAAAGTACCAACAGTAATGGGCTGTGCAGGCAGATGTTGGCTTCGAACTATCCATGACTAGAGGTTTTAAAGATTGGAATTCATTGAGAATGTGGTCGTCAAATGTTGTCACTCCCAATTTGTCAACCCCCAATTCTGCTGCCAAGTTTCTTAGGATCAGCCAGCACCGCATCTGGAGCTACCGCCAACGTGCTGGCAGCTGCGTTGCGAGTGAGGCTGTCTTTGTCTTGCAGGCAAGAGACAATCTCCGAAAGATTCTTCCTGAAGGGTCCCGCATCTCTGGAAGCAATCCCCAAACAACCCGTGTTTTTCATGTCTTTTAACTGGTTTGATTCAGTAGGGTTTGCAACGGTTCATCCCGATTTAAACAGCTACACCGGTACACCACTTAGAAATGGGGTGCTATGCTGATAGATGGTAGTGTGCGGGGCGATAAAGGCATGTGGTTGCACGTGGGTGTAAGTTTTTCACTCAGGGTATCCCAGTCGTAGAGGACTTTGACCACAGTCATCAGCCGTACTGTATATGTCCAGTGTCTATTGAGTCTATTGGTTGTATCATGAGTTGTTGCTTAAGATCCCCAGATCCCAACTTTTTTCTGATTAAATCTCCCAAGTTTGTTGGCTAAATGGCTAAATCCCCAATGTTCATCAGTTTTGTGTGCAAAATCCCCAATGATTCCCCAATATGCATCCCTATTTTTACTGTAGATCCAACAATTTTTCTGACCTCCCAGCTGCTTTGAAAACGAGCATCTTAACCACCTCAGGTCCCAGGTTTCCCAAGGCTGTGACGGCAGCAAAGCGCGTGCCTGACGCGCGGCTTGGAGGTTGTGGCGATTTGAAGCATGGGGAGATGATAAAGAGATACAATGAGACATAGTTAGTTGGTATATAGTTGGTGTATAGTTGGTGATATAGTGGTTGCACATCGCAGGCACTGTTCCTACACACAGGATATCTAGTCAGTATGTAGAGTATAGATGTATGTATGTATATATATATATACATGTGTACATATACATATATATATATAATTATACATATATATATATATATAGTTATACATATACGCAGTTTGTACCACTAGTAGATGGCTAGTGTATACTGAATCAGTATATCATCTAGGTAGTGTATGATCAGAGTGGACATGATGATTAGTTGATCATGGGCCCCTACCATTTTTGTTCTTCATGCCTACTCTTAGACAAGAATTATCCTATATTCCAACCATTCAACCAGCCAAGAATAGACATAAATATGGCTTGGCATAAGGGTCATGGGAGCACAATGAGAAGAGCAAAAAGGTCTGGGGGGGTACAATAATGTAGATCAATGACATAATCCTGAGAGGTTGCAGCTTGTTTCACATTGTTTCCAAGTATCGCAGCATGTTCTTCTTGCACGCATCTACAGGACTATGGTAGGAGTAAGTTCCTGTTTCACGGGGTAGGATACTGTGTCTATCAACCTCACTTAGAACTAGGCTGAGGTGAATTCCTTACATGTATGTACTGAGACTTGCTGTTTGATGCGAGAAGGGAAAGTGACAGCGGAGGATGACATGATGAGCAGTTGATGATGCAAAAATCTTGAGACACATTTACGTCACAGAAAAACACGTGAAAACAGTACCAGGTTAGAGTATTGACTATAGGTATTCTGTACTATATAACCAAGTTTGTGAATTATTATGAACTGTATACGGTATACGTGATGTTGTTGCTTTATCTTGCTGTCTTATGAGAGAGGGTGAATTCATAGCTTGTCATAGTCAGTCACTTCCATTCTACATTGAGTTGACAGCTTGTAAACTGTAGGGCTACGAAGTTTGTTCCGCGGTTTTCCATTCCATAAATTGAAGAATTTGCACCATTTGCATAGCTGAATTTCACCCTTTCGAGATCACCACTGAAGTCCTCAGTAAAAATGCCAGAAACTGAGTCGTAAATCTACCATTTGGGTTTGTCTGAAGTTGGGTATGCTCATTTATCGTGGTTTATCATGGTCTTTTCCCGATTTCAAAAGTTAGTTTTAAAAAAACACGAACTTGGGGGGTATAGCCGGTATAGCAATAGTCCTCTTCTTTATAGTAAATCTCCATGTAGCAGTATTCAGACAAGCCCAACTGGGCCATGAAAATACCCCTATCTCATCCGATTAGACTGATTCATAGGTACCCCTAGTCTGGACTATAATATAATAATATACTATAATTATCCCCAATCAAGAAGGTAGTATAATCCTCAACATGGCTCTATTCAATTTAAAATAGATGTTCCCTGTAGATTTCCCAAACGGTGGATTTGTCATTTTGGAAAAGAGCTTTGAACTCAAACAAACCTAGGTAAACCTAGAGTCATGGCTCCACTCTCGTTACACAAAAAAACAAAACTCAGCTGCACCTGGATGCTTCATCTTTTGAGCAATGCGCGAGGCCTCGGGCACTCCAGCCTCAGCGATCCAAACGACGTCCACGTTGGTCGTCTTTGGAGACGGGGGAAGCACGGGTGAAACGGGTATCCTACGGTGTCATCAAACGGCACTTGCTGGAAAATCTGGCATTTATAGATGATTTTCCCATTAAAACCATCGTTTATAGGGATTTTCCCATTGCCATAATTTTGAGAGATCGATCCGATCCTTCAAACATCAATACTCACATCCTTGCAACACTGGTGAGTTGGTGAGAGCATGTCCCCTGCCTCAAAAGTTTCAGGATGCCCTTTCCAAAAGATCTCTGAGCGAGAATTCTCAAGTCCCCCACTTTGGAGAGTTCAGGGATAGAGTTTCCCCAGAATCACTCGGGAACAATACCGTTTACCCTCTGGTAAACAAACATAGCTATGGAAAATGGCCATTTATATATAGTGGATTTTCCCACTTAAAATTGTGATTTTGCATAGTTATGTTCGTGTACCAGAGGGTACTTAAAGCATTCAGGGAAGAACACACACAAATCCAGACACTTGGATTACATTGATGCAACGTCTTTCTCGCCGTGCCACAGAGAAACTGGGTCTTTCAGCGACCGTGGAGATCATGACAAGATATAGAGTTGATAAGAATATCCAAACAGATCTACATGGGTGTAACAAATGGGATACCCCTGACCACTGGTCTCTGTACTGAAACAATCCATGTTGATGGATTTTGGCAGGTCCCACTTTTGTGGACAACCCAAACATCTGCCTGTCTCTGTCCAGAGATCGTATTCTGAAGTCACATGCCCGTGCAGGGTGCAGTGTATGGTGCAATAGCATCGCTAGCTTTCCAGCTATCACTACAAAGCCCCATCCCAGTCATTCGCGGCAAACTTTCAGATTCTGAACATAATCTTCAAAAAAGGGGTCTGGGATTACATGGGTGAACAATGTTGGACCCTAAAACCATACCCTCGCATTTTAAGGGTAGCTCCCCATAGGGGTTTGACCATAGCCACTGGCCGCATCCAGATCGAAGGTAAGGGGCAGCTCCAAGCTTCCCAAGGGCTTGGCAAGCCGCAGCAGCCACGGCCATGGATTTGTCTTCCAAGAACTCCTCAGATCGGGGCCATGGTGGTTATGGTGGCCATGGTGGGTTGCCTCCCAGAACTGACCAAGTCATCTGGTAAGTGCCATAGAAAGTATCGCTCTCACCCCCCCAACCACAAATTGCGCTTCGTTCTTTGGTATTAAATCATCCACGTTTGGTCGAGGCAGCCAGTCAAAACTCCCCTGTTTTTTGAGTAAAGTCACCGTTTTGTTCCTTGCATCAGCAGTCCCATCTCTCCCAAGATCTTTTCCAGGTTCAATAACTCATATCCCTCTTCACTGATATCCCTCTTCATCTCCACCATTTAAGCAGCTTTGGTTATTACATCCCATGTCCTATGTGTACAGCGATATCCAATTATACATATATATATATAGATATAGATATACGTTTTTTCATATGAGTATGATTTGATCACGTACAAAACACATAGTCACATCTCTTTATTTATCAATACTACATATATCCCATATATCCGATATCTGTATGTATGTATGTATGTATGTATGTATGTATGTATGTATGTATGTATGTATGTATGTATGTATGTATGTATGTATGTGTGTATGTATGTGTGTATGTNTATGTATGTATGTATGTATGTATGTATGTATGTATGTATGTATGTATCTATGTATGTATGTATGTATGTATGTATGTATGTATGTATGTATGTATGTATCTATGTATGTATGTATGCATGCATGCATGGATGTATGTATGTATGTATGTATGTATGTGTATATATATATACATTTGTAGTCCCAGCCATGTTCCACCTTTCTTCCATCATCCCAGGCACCACCAACACATTGCTGTGTTCCGTGGCCTGTAGCGCACCCAACGCCGCCAGCACCGCCGCCTTCGAAGCTTCGTCGCTGGGCCGCTGGAGACACGTGGCCAGCTGCTCGCTGTAGCGCAACGCGGAGGGACCGAACTGCGCCAAGGCGGTGGCCTTGGACGCTGTGAAGGTTAGCCAAATGTGGGGATAACCTATTTGGTATATTTGAGGCAAAAAACCATGGGATTCTTATCACACAAAATCTGGTGTTTAAGTTTTAAAAGGAGAAGTGATTGAATGGCTGGTGATCTTAGCAACAAACATGAAGATTTAATTACACAAATCATTGGGAGGTTGTGATTTAAACCAAGAAAAAATAGGATTTAACCAAGAAAAGATGGGAGGAAAATGGCGATTCAACCTTAGTATATAGGGATTCAACATGATTCATCCATTGAATAATGGATTATGTACGGATATGCGTCCCACTTAGCTAGTGGATAGTAAACACACCCCGGGTTCCCCAGTGAGATTAATGGGTTAGTACAAGGGTCCTGACCCACGGACTAATTGGGATACACCGCAATGAAAAGTTTCAGGGGATGGCAAAAGATCGCACAAAACCCATGCTTGGTCAATCATGATTTTCCCGCTGATAATTGATCAAAGTTGTCATTTTACTGTATTTGTATCAATGGTTTGATTGGAAAATCTACAGGAAACAATAGATTTATCAGCCAAATGTGTCTTTTCCTGCCAATTCTCCCTTGAATCAATTCTAGGAATATGTGTACTTTACTTAGACCAAATATTTGGCAGAATAGTGCTTTCAGAGGGAACCAAAGGAGCGGGAAGCAAAGATTGGCAAGCTGAGGGAAAAAACACACAAATTGCAGAGCATCGCAAATCAAAAAGTGATGGATTAAGTTCAGAAAACGTTGCTTGAAGCAGGAGTCATGGGAAATTCTGCATCAATAACTGGAGGATGAAGAAACCAAGATATGGATGGAACTATCATGTTGCATTGTGAGCCAAGCAACAAGATTGGTTTGGGATTCAATGAACAAAGAATCGAAAGCATACCGCAAGAGACCCACAGTAAACTGTCATCACCAGCTGGGAGATCAACAAATAGAAACAAAATCACCTCCGGCAACTTAACATAGCCATGGAAATGACTTTTTAAATAGGTATATCATGGAACTTAGTGGGCAATCTATACCATAGCTAAGGGCATCCCACTTAGATCATCCACTTGGTCATTGAAATCTCCAGTTTTCTCACCATGAATTTCCACCTGTTGAACCCACCATTTCCACACCATTTCAGCAGCATGCATGTTTCCATCATTTTCATGTTGGATCTTTGGCGTTTTCTGTCATCGTAGCCTAGTGACAGCCGCCGTGCAAACCTCACTGCTACGATTCAGTCCACTGGCCACGGCGCTCATGTGCTTCGCGCCTGGGTTGAACCGGGGTGGCTCGGTGGGAAAAAATGAAGCGGAAACCGGCTATTTTTCTTTGCACCAAGAACATATGGTTCCAACAGGATGTGATTCCTGCTTGCTTTTATGGTTCTATGGCGACATGTTTGAATTCTTGGTATGTGTTTCATGGAAATAATGTCATGGTTTGACTGCTATTAGCTGGTTTCATTGATACAACGGTGATCATATCAAAGTATGAATATGACTGCTATTGAATAGTATTAAGCGGAATAGTCCAGGATCAATCTTCAGATCTGTCCATTTCGTAGTCGTTATCAATTATTTTCATGGCAATATCCAGTTGTCATTTGGATCTGACCCACTACATTCCAGCAGGGTCTCGGTGGGGGGTATGTGATGTTAGAAGGATTAATACCCGATTTGGTGGTGCATGGTCTTATTCCATTTTTGGTTGCTGACTAGCCTCATATACATAATATGTGCTAGTTGAGCTCCCATGATCTACTGTATGTAGAACCGATCTTGAGCATGGGTCAGCACCACAGCGTGCCAAAATGCTCCCATCGTCGAGTCATGGAGGTTCAAAATGTGCCGGTTATCAGAATCACAATCATCATAATCATCAGAAACATAATCATACTGTATGATGACATACTCATCTTCAAGCATTCCAAGCCCTTAGTTTTTAGGCCATGCAGGACCTACATAGATTTCAAGTGCCATGGCCTTCCAGACAGTCCTCAGATTCAAGCGCTCATCATTACGATGTGTGTTCATCTAAAGACTGGGTAGCCCTAAAATCCAGCCGGGCCATTCATGATTCTCCCAGTAAAATTGCCATCAAATGCCGTGGCTCACCCTATATTTCAACAGGGCCAAATATCAAATTGGCCATTCATTAACTATCCCCATATGTGCTCCGTTCCATCCCCCATTTCACAATTCCCTGAGATTTTCCCAAGATGTTTGCTGATCAATTCCAACGCTGCATGGTTTAATTCCGTTTTGGATCGTTAACTCCTTACGTTTGATGGTACAATCATTCCATTTTGGCCCCCATCCTGCCTTCCTGTCCAAAGTCCCCCAGCGCGCGGATGGCAGCAGCAGCCACCTCGTCGTTGTGATCCCTGGCCAAATTCGCCTTGGCGAAGACAGCTGCAAGACTTACGACTGCTCAGCTGCCCAAGTCATCCACCAGGATTGGTTCAAAGGTTCCCAACTGGTGTTCTGATGGGGATATAACAAGCAATGCTGGGGATTCCATATGGCTACAGTACCCATATTGAAAATCTCAGCCATGCCCAGTTCATGGTCCGGTACTACTTCCCAGAAAGTGAAACCCAGTGGCTTTGGGGTTTGGGATTGGGAAAGAGTAAGAAGCAATCCCAGACCACTAATCAATCATGAACCAACCTCTGTGCAGTTTGGGGACCACAGAAATTTCACGGCCTTCCAATGCCAGGTCCTGATTCTAAGGATTAGTCCAATGCAGTCAACATCCTCAAAAAGTAGAGACTAATATTCAATGTTAACCCAGGATTCGGAACCCCACTTTATTCATAGGTGTTTTTGGATGTTTTTGGATGTTTTTGGCGGTAACCTTGACTCATCTCCATCTCTGAATCTCATCGAATATCCAAAGGCTTCGGAAAATCCAGGAATCTTCGCCGAGGTACCACATTGGATGCTAGGCCAAACTCCGCAGCCGTCTTCTCACCTGGAAATCACAGAGGGAACAACTGGATTTTTGAGGGGGATCCCAGTCTCTTTTCTCCCCGTGTTTTTTTTCTTTTATTGGGAATTCAACCAATCATATGTATTAATGTGTCACAGGAGTCATATGTTGCAGTGATTTTTTTGTGGTTATTCACCTCAAAGGACTTCCTGCAGTAGCCCCGGGGCCCGGAGGAAGAGGGGTTTGACCGTCAGTTTATCCTGGTTGGGTTGCGCCCAGGCTGTTTATGAGATAGGAATCGATATAACTTTGGAACTATCAAAGTTCCATAATGTTCAACTAAATGATCTAGAATTACATCGAACATCATAGAACTATTGACTGCTGGCCTCCACTGATTGCTGGCCTCCACTGATTCACTGATTTTGTATTGGAGGCTGCGATTGTAAACTCACCACTTGGATGTGCAGGACACAGGAAGCATACGTGGTTAATATATATATATACATATATCTACATGGTCATTGTTGTACTGCTGCCATACACAAATATGTATATATATATATGTATATATATATATATGCATGTTGGCATGTATATCTGTGGCCTGCGGCCATGTATGTATATATATATATACACATGTATATAAATATATATATATACATGTATATAAATATATATACATATGTATATATATATATATGTATATGTACTGTATATAAGTATATATATATACTTATGTATATATATATATATAGATACATTACGTAATTACTCATATGAAAACATATACAAATCGGGTCCACCGCTATCCCCGCTTCCAGCCACTCGCCAGGGCACCTCGGCTCCCCAAATCGATCAGCCATTGGACTTGCTCTTCAACTCGCGCAGAACGTTCAGATCTCCTTAGGCTACCATGGCTGGATGAGAATAGCACCAGGTTCAACCAAAGCCGACCAAAGCCACAACTATAAGCAAAAATAGAAATCAAAAACAAGAGAGGTAGTTCTATGGATGTGAAACTTGATGTTGTCTTCGAATGGATGGAACCGGTTTGAAAGCCTGCAACTCGTGAGTAACTCACTGAAGGGAAACCACATTGGGATAGTTCCACTGGTTGCACCAGTAGATGGTCGAGTAGTCAGTGCTCCTTGCTGATACAGGTACTGGATGACACCTGAAGTCATGTCCAGCAATTCCACTACATATGACTACGTAAACATATGTGTATATATATATATACTACATTACTACATATACAACAATAACTTATTTAAAGGGATTAAGTTAGGGGCCAGTAAGCCTCCCACCTGACATCCCGACATTTCTGAAGAAGTCTCTGAAGAGACTGCTCTTTCACAAATTTCGTGAGCTTGTCCATCCAGAAACGCCAAGCTGGACGACCCTCGTCGCGCACGAGGGGTTACAGTAGAAGCATCTCGTACTTGAACAAAAAAGCGGCGGGGAAAAAAGAAGCGGCGGAAAATTGAGGTCCGCAAAACCTCAGCACTGAACAATCCAACTTTTGAAAACCCAAGACTTTGCGCAGTCTGCGAAGCATCATCTTGCAGGACTCTAGGCTGGAAACCACCTTTTTCTGAAAATGTTGCCTGGAACTGGAAGGACTGGAAGGTTCAACCGCCACATTGCAATGTCAACATGAAAAAACCCTGACTGATCAATTCATTGGAGACATCCAAAGTATGACCAACCAAGGGGCTGATGAAACTCGGCTTGACATTCACCCCATTTCACGGCCAATCTTAGACACACATATTCTCCCATTCATAACTGAAAACATTGACCCATGTTCAGCGAACATTCACCGCTTGGTTGAAACCACCATTTTTTGCTGGATTGATCATGAACAATCTCCCCATTCTTTGCTAGTCATCTGCCAATGATATGGGAAAGGCTAAAAGACCAGCCTTTTGCAGGCCCGACAAAGGCACGAAAGACATGTGGTCACGCTACCAAACGTCCAAAAGACAAAAGCTTCTCCCGATTGCCACTGATAAAAGATGACATACTTATAGATATTCACATATGTGGCTTATTGTCCTATATTCTGATATCCCAATAAAAGACTTCTCCCCGTTGTTTGTTAGTTCTCTCCCCATAAGCTGCTGTCGGTCCCTAACCAGGCCCAGCTCCACAAGGGTTTCCAGGGCCTGCGGGACACGATAAAAAGCTGTGCAGATTTGGAGGTTTCCTAAAATGGGGGGTACCCAAAAATGGATGGTTTATAATGGAAAATCCTACTAAAAAGGATGATTTGGGGGTACCCCCATTTTAGGAAACCTCCATTTATTGTCCTCTTATGGCATTTTCCTTTTGGACTAGGGCGTGTTGATCCATGCGTTCATCAAAAATTCCTGCAGAGGCGGCTCATGGTCTTGCCACATGCGATCAATGGAGCAAAGGTTGCCGCCTTACCTAGTTTCGACTGCGAGTTTGGGTAGGTTTCGGGTAGGTCTATATACATATATAATCATTTTGCATGCATAATATATTAGGAGATTCTGCTTATATGCACATTTACATGTATGTGTGTATATTTATATACACATCTATGCATAGTGCATATGTTGTCATATGTGTGGCTCATCGGTGTTTTGTCTTTTTCCGCGTACCATTTTCTCAGGCCTCAGGTGTGCTTGCAAGGGGCCCAGCTAGTTGCAAAGAAAGGGACCGCGGCGGCCATTTGTCTCTTGCATGTTGGTTTCTGAAATCCCCACTTTTGATGCGTACGTCGTGAAAATATGACAACCAAGTCACGGTTAAGTTTAAGTCATATGTGCACAATTGCTCTTAAGTATGCATATGTTGATTTCAGGTAAGAGCATAGCCGAGTTTTTTGGCGTGGAAAGCAGTGACCCTGAGACCCTTCTCAAAATGCCTCAGCTGGTTGGTCAATGAGAACATTTACCCAATTTGACAGTCGTTAAAATATTCGGTGGATTGCATTGCAACCCAAGAGAGCAAGAGAAACAACCATGATGTTTAATACTGGAACCCACCAAACTTTTGTTGGTTCATCTTAAAAATCCACATTCTGGGGGTAAAGAACCATTCTTGTTGGTGAAATTGCAAAGGGTTTTGATACCCAAGAACTACCCAGTGATGTTTGAATATGTTACCCTCCCTGCAAACTAACAGTTCGATGTTGGGAAAATCAACCCATCTATTGAGATTTCCTACCACTTCAATCCCATGGAATTCCCTATATATCCCCATGAAGTCCCATTAAACCACCATTTTCCCATGGGTTGTCCCTAAGTTTCCATCAATTCGAACCCATTCGAACCAATCAAACTCTCATTGGACGCCTCAAAGAGACGCCTCCTGGAAAGGGAACCGGTGACCCCCGTGAGGCAGCCGCCTCACGACGCCAAAAAACAGGATGGGAGGACAAAAGACAGGAAAAAAGAACTTTGCATATATTATATTAGTATATAACTAACTAATCATAGTCTATAACTATACATATACACATAATACATATGTGTATGTATACTAGTATATCTCTGTGTGCATCATATTACTTTATGTGTGCATATTAATACTAACATATATCCATATGTGTCCGTGTCCGTCTATATGTTGCCATGAAAAAGGTGGATTCAGAATAATAACAATAATAGAAAACCATGATGTCGAGCCAGTAGGGAACCTGTGAATGCTCGCTTCGGTTCTGCGAGTGGAAGCATCAGAAACGTGGGAGATGTACTACATTACAGAAATCGGGAGTTCTGCAACAAAAAAAGATGATCTGCAAACGTGAGGATTTATGAAGTTCTATGACAACCAAAAAAAATGAGGACTGGACACGCAGAACTGATTGGGATATGTGACCAACATGATGATTGGGATTTCACCTGCAATCAGGATATGTCCTATTGATTGCGGATGACAGGATGTGTTCCCATTTAACCAACTTCCGCTGTGTTTGTCCCATGAAAAAGCATGACACGCCTAAAATATCATTATTTACCATCATGTTCCCATTCAAATGGCTACTCTGGGGTATCTCCCATGTTGAGACAAAAATTCATAAAAGCAGTAATATGGGTAATTAGCATGGTGGAAAGCCCAAGTGTTTGTGTTAATAAATATATATATATATATTATTATACATATATTCCAACCTCGTGTTAATTTATACCGTCCAGCAACAACTCAATCGACATCGAATATCTAATCATTAAATCCCACATGTTTAATCATTAAATCCCCATTAATCAACGTTAAGTAGGAATTATTCCGTTGATGGGATAAACCATGGATGAAGCATCATTAACCAACAATTCCCATGGATTAACAGCCCCCCTCCCTGCCATCTTTCTTCGACACCTTTGAGCCCCTCCATGGTCGATGACATCTGTCTGAAACGCTGGACCCAACGGCGGTAAAGACGGATGGAACCCATAGTCACCTGGGACGAGCGAAGGGGGGTCATTGGCTTGTTGAACGGTGGTTTTGTCAAGGAAAATCTGCAGGAAATGTTGCAGGAAACTCAGGAAAGCATGTTGGTCTTCAGGGAAAATCTGCAGGAAAGTCAGGAAAACCGGGATTTTCGGCAGGAGAAAACTCTGGAAATCATGTGTGTTTCACACAAAATAACGGTTGAAACCCACCAAAAACCATGAAAAATCACGTTGTTTGTGCATGTTTCACCGGGTCTTGAATTAATAGTGAGTAAATAGAACCCAAGAATTGCCACGATATGATTGGAATAATGAAATGAGCCCCTGAGCCTGTTGTTCTTGGAGGGCTTGAAGTGCCAATGTTCCTGGATGTACAAAGTTCCTGTATTCTTGTGATTGAAACAGTTCTGAAGATTCACGTTGGAAGATGTGTGTCTGCCAATGCTTCAGACCAAGGGAACCAAACTGTTTGGGTATTTTGATGGATAAGAAATAAGAACACACTTTGTGTGGGGCATTCCCCAATTTTGACACTTATCCGCCATGGACAAAAATAAGCCCAAAACACCCACACTGGGAATGGGATGATTTTAATCGAGTATGTTTGTAGACAAACAGGTTGATGGAACATCCATCATGCGTAGATGATCCGCATAGATGATCCACAAATTACCAAATGCTGTTTTGTTGCTGTGTTGAATCATAGGAGGGGATACCCTCCTGCTTGTGGCGAAGTAATCTTGTGTCAAAGCTACCGGGCCAGGATTTACAGCCTGCCTACGTTTGCCTTCTGTTGCTACAAGGATGGTGCATGGTCCGTACAGCAGTAGATATTTCAACAGATGCAGATATGCTGTGACAGCTGCGAAATTTAGGTTAAATCTACACGCATCCCCACGATGATGGGAAGGTTGATTCAGACGACTTTCAATTTTGATAGGGACTTGCAGTACATTACTTGTCCATACTTTTTTTTTATCTTTCTCAGGATCCATAATTCTTGTACTCAAAGTTGACTTGTCTTGAGCTTTCCCAATGGTGCAATTGCTGCTGAGGTGTATACGATTCTGTTTCACTCGTTTTGAGGTCTCTCTGTCGACGGTGCACAAGATACGTGTCCAATCTTGGACTTGCATGTGCTTCATGCAGATAATTTCAACCACTTGAGGCTCAAACTGACCAAAGAAAGCCGCAATTCAGCCATGAAAAATACCCCTATCCCATCCCATTCATACTGGTTGGGTATTCTTATGTTGGGTTCTCATCCCCAATAAGGTTGAATTCCCCCTGTCATATCAACAATGTTCTGTTTACGGCCTGTCTGCAGAATACTCCAACGGCTCAGGTGAAATGGCATCTGTCCCAGTCGCGTCGGTCACTCCCCAGTCGCTGTGCAGAAGTCTTGTCCACAACTCCTCGCGCTGAATGCGCGGCGCTAGGCATGTCCCGGTGCAGAAAAAAAGTCGTGATCGAAACTTCCCACGGCGTGTCTTTTTAGGAACGTACAAAACAAAACAATGCCTCAAGTGGACAATTTCCACCCATACCCAAACGCATTTCGGATGGTTTGCAGTGATTTTGGGGGTGCCTAAGTTTCTGAGTGCCAAAGGTTCCGAGACATGTGTCGAATCAGGCTGTGGGTTGGCTCAGACTTCAAGTACATAGAAAGTAGAGTTGGAGACCTGCGCTTTCCAACGGTCCATTCTTGGAGACCAGTTTTTCCTTGGTACCCTAAATAGTTCATCTTATTTTCCATTCATGGTATTTATAAAATGGTACCCCTAAATCCCCTAAATCTAAATGTGCCATTATAAACAAATATATACCCCTAAATCATCCCTTTTCATAGGATTTTCCCATCAAAGAAACATCGAGTTATTGTGGATCCCCCATGGCAAAACACACAGCGTCACCTCCGCGTCACTGAAGCCCTTGCGACAGCAGCTGGCCAAGCGTAAGCTCTCGCAATCGAGGAACCTCGGAGAGTCCGTGGTGACCTGTCCCAAAACAGGTGGGAAATGTGTTGAACAGTTTAGTGAAGACCCATGGTATCCCATGGTAATAGTCCGGTTGTATCTTGGATACCGCTAGGAATGGGAGACTTACAAGGCTTACCAAGCAGTTAGCAACTCGGATTCAGATCCAGTATATCACTTCGCTGTGACATGTTTCGACTGGTTGGGTATGGGTAGTTGCTCGAGAAAACCTCAATTTGCAAGGAATACTTTCTGGGTAAACTGAACAAAACGATCTGGAAAACCCATAGTGAAACCCCTGTGAAAAACATCTACAAATGGTGGGTGTTCCATGTTTATATGAATTCACTGGAGGGTGTAGTATCAGCATATTCTATCAGAAAAGGGATGGAACGTCTTCAAACTGAAGATTGACAGGGCCACTCACATGACAGACATGGGTCATGGGACTTGCATCAACCAAGTCTCTTTCCCCCATCAACCCTCGACTAGACCTTCTGAGACGCTTCAACGATGAATTTCCGAAACTTTCAGTCTCAAAACTCAAAGCCCCCAATGGCAATTTTGCATCATTTTGCTCCCTGCAACCAGTGCCGTCCAGGCGCCAGAAAACGCCATGCCAGACATCTGGAGGCAAAACACTCTCTGCCTCGTTGCACAAATCCTCGGGCCCTGGCACGGACGCTGAGAACCGGAGTGCGGCGATTTTTTGGGGGCGCTGGGTCACAATGGAAGGCCCTTGTGAGGACCGAAGAGTTTGGTCATGTTCGTTTCAACCCAATTTCTTGGTATCCAATTTGATCCAAACCCATCTCCTCCAATTTCTCTGATTCGAAGCTTCCTTGGTTTCTTCAATCAAGAGATTGGGTACACCAAAACTGGATTAAACAAATCCGACTTTTTAATCATGACATGAGATGTATACGACATGTGTACATCCCAAAATCATCCAAAATCTGTTTCCAGGAATTGGATCTACGAACTGCAGGAAATCCCTATGTTTACATATGTTTACTGCTTATTGTTCGAATAAATTGCTACTGGCTGTATCATAAATCGTGTGTTATCTCCCTGTTTGGGTTGCTTCATCCCTCTCTCTTCGTGAATCCAGCCCCAGGCCTTCAGTTTCTCTGGCGGTGTGAACAACCCGGCGCTCCTGATCAGCTAAATGTCACTGGAGAAGCCATGAAGGTATCACACATTCATATGACATACATGAGAAGGTCTCCGAGACATATTTATAGATGTGCTTATATCATGTATCACGCATGTATTCAATGTTGTGTGTATGTGTGCTTTGGCAAATACATGTGTTGTCATATTATGAATATAATGTTGTATCATACACCATTAACACTCATGTATATACATACGTACAGTATACATACATGTAATCATCCTCAAGTAGATAGACTATGAATTGTCAAAGATGTTCCCATTTTGAGGAGTCCTCTAGATGTCCACTTTCCCCAGGACTAAACTGCTGCAACTTAGTGGTGCTGCGCTCCGCCCCTAGGTGTGTGTTGGTGAACAGTTCACTAGCCGAACTGGGCGAACTGTTGGGTTTATGGTGGATGTATCCATAGCTGTATGGGCCTGGGGTTATATGATGTTATATGGATATATGGTTTGTCTGTAGTTGTATAATATTATATACAAAATCTACAAACAACTTAAAACTGGGGGGAGGGGGGCATCTTTCTGTAGATACCATGCAAACACAAAAAACAAAACTGAGTACGTACATTTTATGGCAAGCAACTCATTGAAAGACCCGATCAAGAGATTCCCAGCATTGTCGGATCGAACCACTCAACTGATCCCAGCCCGCATACCCTCTGACCCCAGCTATCTCTCCAACCTATATCCCCTATTGGCCCTATTGGTTGCCTTCCATCTTTTTATCACAGGTGATGATTCCAAACTCAGAATTTAGGTCTTGGTAGTTGTCCACCAAGTTGGTAGTCTCTTTGAACAAGTTCCAATCGTAGCAAACTTCCACCAGAAGCTCAGGACGAAGTTGGAACGGCACATGGAATATACTGGCAGCAATTGGTGTATCCCAGTTTCTTGGGCGGTGGACAGGAGCCAACAGGAGTCAACGGCTGCCAAAGTGTCCTGCTCACCAGCTTTCACCATCAAGGCACGAAGTCTTGCCTGAACTTCCTGCGGCTGTCCCGGAAATGGGCAATGCTCCCACGTGCGGGGCGATAAATCATCTCCAGTGATGGATTGTAACTGACAATGATGGATATAATGGGGCTGTATTCATTGTAATTAATGAGCTTTCAATCAATGATTCTTCAACAGCTTCACCTTACAAATAGCGGACAGAAGCCTAAGAGTAACTATTTCTATTTCGACAACCATGTGTGTATATATATATATAAATAATCATATATATAGAAATATACAGTAGCGCAGGGGTCAATCATGGTAGCTATGTCTCAAGTTTCTTGACATTGCCACGAATCGGATGTTTTTGGTGAACCTCGGGAGAACTCCAGACTCCTCTTGTTCTCCACCAAATCCAACAGTTCAAAACACCATGTTCCCAATATCAAAATCACCACAAATTGGTGTATACCACATTTCCGGACAAATCCAAATATCTCATATTGTTGTAAAAATATCTCCCAACTAAAATATCCATCACATCCCCATAAAATCCATTAAAATCCCATATAATGGTAAATTATAATGGTTGGTTTCTGGGTATCAAGCCCATTTTGGATGTGACATGCAGTTCCATATTGGATTCCTCAAGCGTACATCAACCTGCATAGGGGCCCCTGCAGCACCTACTCATCCGATCCCCATCTCCAGTTGACTAATCCTCCAACTCTCTCAGGTTTTGCTCGAAATCAAAACGTTCAGCTTTGCACCTCCAGCAGAAACTCAGTGCAAGTGGGATATTATCCGGCCGATTTTTTTAGCACCCGCCCCCAGGTTTTCCCAAAAAGAATCTTTGGGGTCCACAATCTCCATGCAACATCCATTCTTCAGAGTGCAGAACAAGCTCTTGCTCCCGCACTTGACAGGGAAGAAAGCGTTCATGGTTTTCATCTCCAATGATGGGACATCCCGGTTTTTGTGAGATGCCCATACCATGCCCCTCTTTGTATTGGCCAATTGCCTTCGGGTTGCTCAAAGTGTGCAAGAGCGATTTGGTGTCCAACGCGTGCATGTTACAAGTCCAACTGCCAGATATTGCAATCAATGCCCGCCCAAAAAAAGGTACCTCTACCCTAAATCCACGAGTTCATCATGCATCAGCCCTACTAGACTTGCTAGTTTGATCTATTTGGGGGCTATACCCAATCTTCAGACAGCCATCGGATTCTCGAAGCCTTGTGAGCATGTCCGTAATCTCCGTTGCCATCGCCCGCGGAGGCACTGCCGGAGGTGCTGGTGGCGTGGGCACTTCGTCCTGTCAAAATGGGATGCCAAAACTAAAGATAGATTTCTGATTTCCAATAAATTTGGACATTGGATATTTTGGAACAAAAAGATCTGAGGAAAGAAATGCAAGTTCCAGGCCAACCCCCAAGCGCTCCAGGCTCTCGATGGTGCTCGTGTCACTGGCCTGAGGAAGATACTATCCAGGAAGATGGATCAAAGATTGGCCCGACAGATCTGACAGTGGATTCAAAATCTGTTGAAATATAACCCTGGAATATAAGGGGAAGGCAGAGGAAAGGGTCAGGGTCCACTGGTTATGTCGACTCTTGGGCACCTCCTGGGGTCGGGATGCAGCTATGCGAGTCCGTTCCTTGACCTTCACCTCGTTTGCTTACTTTGGTGCTACAAAAATCCTGGCTAACCTTCCCATGTGTTAGTTCCAGTTGGTTCCTACAACATGTCATTAGTTCACTTGTGTCCCAGCAGGGCCTGGTGCCTGGCAAACCTTCCCTGGCAGATTGCAGAAGTAGCAAACACTGCAGCAGCAAACACTGCAGCAGCAAACACTGCAGCAGCAGCAGCAGCAGCAGCGCCTACAGCTGGAGGATCCTTAGTCAGTACGACTACAAATTGTCTAGTCTAGCATCTCCAACTCGCTTACAACTGGTGACCCAACACTGCAACATGGCAGACTGATGGGTAGAAGCCCTGTTATAGTCGCAATCAAAACCTGAAACAAGGGTTTTCTTTTTTAGGACATCCCCTATCGGACCTAACTATCGTCTATTGTTTTCCAAGCCATCTAAATCTACTTGACGCTTGAAACTTCTCCAAAGGAACTGATACGGATCTGTCCAAAATTAGGGTATACCATGGTAACCATATACTGATACTGTATGACATTGTATGACGGTATACTGCAAAAAAATACAAATTTAACATCGAAAGTGATGGTTGACCAGTGGATTTGATTTAGGGTTGCCAGGCTACCCGACTGGAGTCGCCAGTGGGGCCACATGTGACTTGGGTGAAAGGTCCTAGGGCCACAAGCACCAGAAATGGGCATGTCTGAAATGAGGTATACCCCGGGAAAACAGTGCCAAACTATCCGATTTTTCGGGTGCCCCGTCTATTGGACATACCCCACTATTGATTCGCTTGGTGCTGGTTGATCCACCTAAAATGCCAAACTTGAGGAACAATGATGGACAGTTGCATTCATAAGCAACCAAACCGCGGATAGAACTAACAGAAGAGAGATGTTTCGCAACATAGGCTCAAGGATCCCAAGTCTTAAACATACCAAAGACGTGCCACCGGAGCAAAGTGGGATGCCACCGTATTGTTTGGACGAAAGAGAAGTGGGGTACACACCTTCGCATAGTGTCTGGAAACAGGCGACTCTCCCGGACTCGTATCTATCAGCAAAGCAATTCATCTTCAGCAGAAGTACTCGGGCTCTCGAATGGTCATCCATCCCGCAATGGAATCCATTCCCATCGTTATATAAATCCCCAATTATTGAAAATGGCCATAGAAATAGTGGATTTTCCCATTAAAGATGGTGATTTCCCATAGTTATGTTAGTTTACCAACGGATTAATGACCATCGTTTTCATCTGAGAAAAATGCACGATGTTTTGTTCTCTACGTGATCGACCCAGATCTCGCATCACGCCTCAGGAACTTCATCCCTGGGAGAATCGAACAACACCGGCCTCAGGTGCCGGAAGCCAATGGCATGGCTCCCTTGGGAGGTCAACCACTGAGCCTTTTACTCTATCAACTTGCCTGCTGAAGATGTGAAAGATTCAGTGAGTTGTTGATTTCTTTCACATCCACGTGCAACGAACTTTCTCCTTGCAATGGGTGTCTCCAAAAAAAGTGTGTGGATGTGGGCATCTACAAGCAAAGACCTGGCTTGATTAATACCATCCAAACTCATCATGTTTTCCCTTGGCTCCTTCTCTGAAGGAACCAAATTAGGCAAATCAGATCTCAGAAGATCCACATCTCGTCTCATCCTATCCCATGTCATCTCATCTCGCATCACCTCATCTCCTCTCATCTGTGTGTGTATGTGTACATTTACACAGGTATATACAATTAGATATCTGCAGTTTTTTGTTCATTTCCATCTGTTCAAAATGGTACCTATGTACACAATCTACATGTCCATCAATCTCGTCACGCAGCTCATGGCTGCTTCTCAACACCGTAGCGTGGCGCAGCCAGACTGGACCAAACATACCAGTTTCCAGATACACTATCGCTTGAAGGTTGAAGATTGTCACCTGATGTAGTGTAGATGTGTTTGCTGTTTCAGCAAAAAAAACATTAACGTTCAACCAGGATTAAAACTTGGCTATGCATTATTATCGTTGTCACCATTGTTATCATTAGTATCATTATCATCATCCTTATCTGTATTGTCATTATTGTCGTTCTTTTTTTTAGTCATCATTATCATTGTTCTTCATTACTATTAGTATTATTATTATGAGCATACATGTACCATATAAATAATAATACAATACTAATTCATAATACTAATGATAGTAATATACAGAAAGGGTTCCATCAGCTACCCTCTGGTAAACTAACATGGCTATGGAAAATCACCATTTTGAATGGGAAAGTCCACTATAAATGACCATTTTCAATAGCTATGTTAGTTTACCAGATGGTAATATCTATTGATGCCCATTTCCCCCATGGTTTTTCACCTGGATCTGCCCAGCTCAGCCCAGGCACATGGGCAGCCGCCAGAAATCCACCGGCGCCACGCTGTCCACAGCGGGCGCCGGCAGCGCATCCAGCGCAGCGACGTCCACGGGCAGGCGCCAAAAGGCGAAGGCCATGGCGCTGAGGAGGGGGTCAAGCCCCCAATAGATCTACACAACATACATAAGTGTATGTAGGTATTTACAAGTATGTGTGTACATATACGTATATATATATATATATATCCACATAGTTTTGATATCATTGGACTTCAACATTACTTCAACAACTTTAAGATCTCAAGCTTGGAAGAAACGTTGAACAACTCAAGTGGGGGGATTTGCGCAGTCTGCAACTGAATTTTGGTGAGTTGGAAAAGCCCAACTTGTCACCTGTGGCTCTGTGAGCTCTTTGGACGAAATGTGGGTCACAGGTTTGTTTGACACAACATAAACTCATAAACAGCAGGTAAGTTTCATTCGTGATTTTGTCCTATCTGGGAAGAAATCCACATTTCTTTTGTATCCATGAATTGCGAATCATGCCATCACTGTCGTGAACCTATGGTCCCGGATCTTGATTCTGGGGAACCGTCAAATGGCTTCGATCCTGTGCCCGTCTATGAAGACAGACATAGCATGTCCCGTTGGCACTACGGTTCTGCTTGTTGGTGCGTCCCTACTTCTTGTCTGGTTTTGGGGGGGTCAATCTATCCCAAACATATGAGTAAAGTGCGTTTTCATCCTCCAAAAAAATGGAGTTGAAATCAAAGAACATGCCCGAAACCAGCGAAAATCCAGCAAACCATCAGTTCAAAGCTCACAGGACTGTAGCCACTCTCTTGTCACAGAAATCATGGGTCATTAGCCCTGCTGAAGCGACTTTTTGTTGCGCCGGTCAGTGGACACACCGCTGTCACCGGGGAGGACAAAAAACCTGCGGCAAGGGATGGCTTGACTTGAACCCCGGTGGCATCCATTTCTGGGTGAAACAAAGTGATGGCAAAAAGCTCACTGGGGTTTCCTATGGTTTCCCAAAATATCCCAAAATGAGAGGGTGTAGTTTGATCCCCCTAATATGTTTTAATAACTGCCTTAATTGGGCCCCCCAAAGAAATCCAAGACATTCCACCAGGCTTTCGTTTGGGGCCAATCCAGCTGCGATGCCCTTTTGGCTCATGCACGCTTCCAAATGGCCAACCAAACCCAGGCAACCTGCGTTTTTGTATATCCAAGTAGCTAGTCCTCATGGATTCTCATCAACCCGTGGAAAAATACTAGGTTTTGACCCATCCCCATATCGCCAGCTTGGGTCTTCCAGAAGGTTTGTCTCTAACGCAGGATTGGAGTCATGACCGTTTCTATTCATTGAACTTAATCAATGCTTGGTTGGAGAAAACCCAATGGCTATTTCTACGTCTATTAGTCTATTAGTGAATGTTACTCTGGTAATGCCTGGATTTCTATATGATTATATAGTTGGCCCAAAGGCCCAAAGCGTGTACATGCTTTTACTGCAATCAAGTTTCCACCGATTGTGAAAGTAAAAAGTTAGGAAAACATAAACCACCACAATAATATAGTTATCCCAGATAGTTTCTTTAAAATTGTGGTCCCAATTGGGATATCCAAAAGAACCCTTCAAAACAAAGTTGCCAGCCTCCGATTCGCAATGACGAGAAGCCGCGGGCTACTACTCCTGGGGCATTCGCTACCAAAACATTTGCCAAAACATGTCCAGGGATATGGTGATATGACCAGCATCTGGGGAAAATTGGGGGTATCATGGAGATAGAATGGGAATAATGGGGATATATCTGCGGAATATAACTCCAATGCTTGCTGGTTGAGCCACCCCCTAACAAGGAAGTCAGTTGGGATCATCCCAGTCATTGAAACCACCTGACTTTGCCAATGCTGGGTGGATTCGAATCCTAAGCTGTCCGGCTTGGTCAGCTAAGACATCGACATTACCATGCCCACTGGAGGCGTAACTGCCATCTCCAAGGTGGCGACTTAGACATGTCCACTGGGCATGTCTAATTGGCTTTCCCAGATGACCACTTTTTGCCAAATGTGCAATATTTCTGGATAGAAATGGAGCTCCTATCCTGAACTGCCCTCTACCTGCTATTGCAGGCCAAGTGTCTTGACTGAAAACAACTGAAAATATCACCTAGACATGTGAAGTGGTAGAGAAGTTCAAGGTATTGGAAGTCCTGGAGAAATTGCTCTGATCATTTGCTTCACTTAATATTTGAGGCTCAAGAATAGCCCTGGTCAGCGTTTTTGCACTTCAAACCATGCATCTCTTCGGGGGAGCACCAGGCACCTGAGGCAGAATTTCTCTTAACTTTCGGCTGGTGGATTGCGATGATCCATGCCACCTGGTCAAGAGATTTGGATGTGTGCTGAAAATGGAACCATTCTGAATCATCTGAATCATCCACTTATGGGTCCAAGATCATATGGGATAGGAATGATTTACCAAAGAACACCTACATCTCGGGGTTCCAGGGCCAACTTGGGCCAACACAAAAATATGACCTCGTTCCCCCATATTTTGTTGGTTGAAATCCGGTTGAGAGCCCAATTTGGTTGGGCAACCCTGTTTCTGACCAACCGTCCAGATATTTCGCCAGTTTGACCCAATTTTTGGTTGACAATCACCTTCAATGTTCGATGGTCAAGTCCCAAAAAGTTGGATGGCAAAACAGGGCCCATGAACTGGATGGTAAGACCCGGATGTTTTAGAAAAAAATGCAATTCTTCACAACTTGATGAGAAACACACAACAAGTCTTGACGGTCTTATCAGCCCCAACAGGTGATACACTCTGGTAATTCAACAGTTGAGCAGGTTCGTTAAAGAAGGGATTCCCCATTCATGGATTGTGATAATCCCCAAGATTTTTGGGGAATCTCTATCAACCAACCGAAATGGATAGCCTTCGACCATCCAGATGCCCAACGATGGGACCAGCACCTCAGGAGAACCAACCCCGCGGAACTGGGAGAGTTCAAGGGCAAGTAGATGGGGTATCCCAGTTTTCAAACCATGGATCCTTAGGCTATGATCTCTATATATAATCATATATATATATATATGTCTGTGTGTGTGTGATTATATGTATAATCATATATGTACTTATGTATATAATCATATATGTACTTATGTATATAATCGTATATATATATATGTATATATGCATCATATCTATCCATATGCACATGCATATCGATTTCTATATCTATAGAGTCCATATTGGAACCCAAACGACCTTCAATTTGAGGGTTAGACCTCCAATTTCATAGGTCAAAAGGTCAAACCCCATCCTTGAGCGTCATTTGGGTTTCAGGTATAAAGAATCATACTTAAAATGTGGATAAAATGTGGAGAGAAGAACATGTTATCAATACATTGGGTAGGTCATTGGTACATAGATCACTTCTGGAGCCCCAAACATCAGAATTCTTGGGTACATCGTCCCCAGTTGCTATCCATGGGTAGCAAATTCCAGTGTCATCCCCGTGGTCTCTTTTGTCATTGAACACGGCCAGCCGGAAAACCCCAAAAGAAAACCTTGTGTGATTCACCAGAGCTACTAGTATGATATGATACTACTATGATACTACTATGATACTACTATGATACTACTATGATACTATGATATGATACTTCTATGATATATGAAAAGTAGAAACTTTGTATTCCTTCATACTACCTCCATGATATCAACTTCCTATCGGGGATGGCACCAATCTGCACCAACCCCAAAATAGGAGCTTGGGCGTCCAACCATCATCGTACAGGTACGTTCCGTAGATTTCATGGACCTCCAAACCAAAAACGTCGTGAAGGGGATGGGTCCACAGTTCTAACCATCTTTGGGAGGATGAACATCCATGTCTCAGACCAGGGGTTTGACATTGTCAAATCGTTTTGACCCATGCACCTATAAAATCTATACCCTTACATCCATATTTCTCAATGTTGTCACCTGGAAAAATCAGTACCAAAACCAATCTAAGTTACAACATTGACTGATCCAATTGATCCAAGTTTTTTCCCAATCTTCGGGATCCATCCGACCAAAACCTCCAGCTCCCGATTGCTCGTGACAACAACAACGACCCTTCCATCAAACCCAATCAACACCACAAAAAAACTATGGACCATCCCCAACTAACAGAAAAAATGACCCTGCCAAACCTCCAGAAAAATGGTGGGTTTGTTGCCACCAGATTCCTTGGGAGCTCAGACCTCAGTCACATTGCCTGAAGCCGATGCAACACCTCAGCTGGGCTTTGGGACCGGACCTGGCCTGAAAATTTCGATCACGTGGTGGCACTGAAAATTTAAGGCTTACCCAGTATTTACCAGGTATTCACATTGTATTTTCCAAGTATTTGCCAGGCATTTACTGAGTATTTACTAGGTGTTTGATGTTTTTTGATGTGTTCATGTGCATCTGTGGGTATAGACAGTATCTATATATATATATATGTATATCTCCAAATTCTGCAATGGACTGTCCAAGGGATGCCCGTCCTTTGGCGAAACAGTCTAGATCCAATGCGATCGCAGTTTACGCAAGTCCGGAAACACCCCAACATCGGTATCAGTTCAAAATGGTTCAAAACTCAAAAAGTCTGAGTTTCAAACAGTTGCCTTTTAAGAAACAAATCACTTGACACAGTACACCAGAAATTCCCCCCCCGCACTCTGAACCAAAAATCGTCTAAGAGCTCCGGCGCAGCGCCGCCAGCATCTCCTGCATTGTGCAATGCAGTTTTGGCAGGAGGTGCTAACCCTGGGTTCATCGGTCACTGGAGTTACCCCATGTTTCTACATATGCAAGTATACGTACAATCAAAAATAATCATGTATACATATATATATATATATGTATATTGTTATATATATATGTATATGTATGTAGTTATATATATATATATATACTGTATATACTACATGTATTCATGTAAGTGGCTTCCAACCATGGCCAGAAAACTACCCAGTGACTCGTTGTGGGATGCACAGCTCCAGGTGAGATTTTCTGTTGCGACGCCTGACCAAAGGAGTCTTCAATGAAACCGCCACCTGCAGAATCTCGCAGCAGAGAAAGGGATGTCCAACACATTTGGGGAACCTCAGAATTCACCGTTTCATGGTCACAGTAAGAGGCCCACCATCCTGGAATATACGCAACTTGACAGTTTGAATGCGTCCAAGGGCCTTGTGAATTACCGCGCCAATTCCCTACTATATTTCAAGCAATCTTCATGTTACATGTTCTTCTTGTCACACTTCTCTGCATCCTGAGCCCTCCAACTCCATTGACGCCCTTTCCGAAAGACCTCGCAGCCCCGTGCAGTGCAGTCGCTGGTTCAACCGTGACGACCAATCATCCGAATCATCCGTAATCCAGTTCGGGGAAGTGAGTGTCTCACAAATGTGGGGAATTTATGGCAATCAGTAAAAACACACAGCCACTGGTCAGCGACTAGGATCCCGAGCCAAGTTTTTGTAGTGCTCCACGGAACAGATGTGCGCCGAGTCGTACCTCTCAACCGAACACGAAGAAAAGCTCTCGATGGTCGCCAGATGTCGGCAGGGAATCATGACTTTGGAAAGAAACCTGGCCAACTCATCTACGGTTGCATGAGGTGGTCAGGTAGTCCAGTGCAATTAGTCCAAGCGATCCCAAGGCCATCAAAACCTCACACATCTCCCGAATCCTGAACACCCTGAGGCACCACAAAAAGAGGGGTCGCAGAATCACAGGGCCCAAAGACACCTGACCAAAGGAGTCACTAGTGATGTCCTCTAGAGCCCCTCCAAAACAAGCAAGAATCTGCTCGAAAATCGCTCTGGTTTCAGATTTCTTTTTCATTGGACACTTGACATCGTGAAAATGTTTGACAAAATTGGGGACACATCACCACTTGACAGTCTTGACATGTTTTGAGCACAACTTGATATGTTTTCAGGGACAAGTGGACCTGGATCAGAGTCGAACCTCCAGCATGGCTTGAAGATCTTGGCCCACCTGCCATTGACTTGCCTGGTCTGGTGGCATGCCGTCAGGGACATAGCCAGCCCTCAAGATCACCCGTCGAGTTGAAAAGATCTTGTTTTGCGATCCCCCCGTCCAATGGCTGACTTGGACAACCAATTTGTTCGATCAAAAAGTGGGACCACTAAACTACCAAGAGGTCACCTAGAGAGAATCACAGGCTGGCATTGGGGGTCTGACACCCTCCAAAAAATCACCACACAGGCAACCAAATACACCAGTCCCAAAAAAGAAACAATACTGTCTAAAGAATCGATCAGAATGGAACCTGTCATCCTGCCCCCTCAAACACCCTGGCAGCTGCTTGAACGACACGACAGGAACCACTGGCGTGAAATGGCAATTGAAAGCGAATTCAAAAATCAAAAACCATCGAAATTGAGCTTCAAAATGCACCCTCCAAGAAATCATGGTCCACGATGCTCTCCCACAAAAAACGGGGAGGTCGGGTTTGAGGCGAACCAAAAAACCACTATTTACCCCCCAAAACCAAAAATTGGACAACCTGCGTGACTGCCTTTTTGAGAGGGATGTTTCGCGGGAATTTTGGCCAACCTCCCTTGCCCTTCAATTTTCCACGGGAACCCCATGTTTCTTGGGGATTTGACACCGACAATTGTGGATGTCACTGGCCAAACTAGGGATGTTTCACCGCCCAGTGGCTGCAAAACTAGGGATCCCCGGCAAAGTACTCTTGCCCCGTGCGGGCCAAGCTCGCCTCCACATCAGCTACCATCAAGCACAAGGGCAGTTGCCAGTTCCAAGTGGATTTCCAGTTCCACAGTTGCCCGGCCCAAATGTTTCCATGTTGCAACCCATCACACTGACATCCACCAGCTGTCGGCACCTTGGTTGGAAGCCCCACATACTTCAAGTTTGGCTGTGCTTGCATGGCCTGCAGGCGGCAAGGATAGTGAATGTCGGAGATCATGGGGATATAATGGGATATACCATATGTATGTATATATATATATATATCTGTGTGTGTGTGTGTCTACATGTTGTACAATTTTATTAGTAAATTTGCAATAGTAGACATACAAATGTGTATGTATGTATATTATATATATATATGTATTATCTCTTGTATGTTCTGCGAGTTTCACTCTACATGTACCCAAAGAGTATATGTCATGTTCAAAGCAGCAAGCTGGACCCCTTCACTCCCTGGTTCCGACTCCCCAAACTCCACCCAGCTATGCCTCCAAAAGGCCCTTCAGATCAAAGGGCCGCAGACAGGGCCGGTCGTGTTGCAGTACCAAGACATAAGGGCTGGTCACCTGCAGAAAAGGGCCAAACTGGGCTACCCGATTATTATTTCTGTATGTATGTATGTGTATATATATATATATATGTGGCTGTAACGAAGATGTATATAAGGTACAAAATGTGTATGTAACACCTATTCCCCTATTACATTCCATTAGTTCAACCGATTAAACCAATCCCCATAGGGGATATCCTGCAGATGTTAATGGGGGGTCCTAAAATGAAAGTACATCAATAGCTGGATAGTTTATAGTGGAAATTCCTTCCTCAAATAGATGATTTGAGTTACTCCTATGACTTGGAAAACCTCCAAATCGTTCCATTGCTTGAATTTTTCCGATCCCAACTTAAATATCATTGGTATTAAACCAATCTCCATGGTGATACCATGGAGCCATGGGGATAGTGGTTCTTCATCCCCACCTTGCGCAGGGCGATGTGAAGACAACCCGCGAAGCCCTTGTGCTCGGCCGCGCGCAGGTGCTGCAGCGAAGGCCACGTCGGCCAAGGAGCGTCGAGTCTGGACCTGTGGAGTTTCCGTCCAGGTTCGGAGGTTCGCCATGAAAAATGGGGGAGACAAGGATTCAACCAAAGAGGATATGGGGATTAATATGGATTCATATGGATTAGTATGGATGAGTATGGATGAGTATGGATGAGTATGGATGAGTATGGATTTCTGATAATTAATAGACAAAATCAAGGGAGATAGGGATGTTCAACCCACATTTTTCTTGCTACTTTCAGGAGGAAAATGATCCGCGAACTGCACAAATTGGAGATGCGATTCCCGATCCTTCCACGTCTCCAAGTTGCGACTCGGATCAGTGAATGGCGTCAGCTCTCCACAATGCATCCCTGTCCCTACTAGCGCAATGTGTGTATATGTATACATAATCGAAGGAAGTTTAGAAGCTAAACTTTCCGACAATAATTATGGACAGATGGAAAAGCACAGCCATGAAGAAAGTCAGAAGAGAAGAGATGCAGGTGCGCGAAAAGGTAGGAAAGTCGCGAAACACTGTGTTTTTCCANCGAGAAGTAGGCTCGCTAAAGCGGCGGGTGCGGAGACATCTCGGCAGATGAGAGATGAAAAATTGCACGCCGTTGTGGCGCGAAGCACATTTGGAAGTACAAAGTGATAAAAACTGCCGGTCTCGGAGCACTTTTGGAAGTTGAGATGTGGAAAAAGTGCACCGCTGTTGCGCGAAGCACATTTGGAAGTAAAAAGTGTAAAAAACTGCCGGGTTCGGAACACTTTTGGAAGTTGAGATGTGGAAAAAGTGCACGGCGCTGTGGCGCGAAGCACATTTGGAAGTAAAAAGTGTTAAAAACTGACAGGTTCGGACAACTTTTGGACGTTGAGATGTGGAAAAAGTGCACAGCGCTGTGGCGCGAAGCACATTTGGAAGTGAAAAGTGTAAAAACACCTCATGGTCGGACCGCTTTTGGAAGTTGAGATGTCAAAAAAGTGCACAGCGCTGTGGCGCGAAGCACATTTGGAAGTGAAAATCGTAAAAACGTGAGGGTCTCGGAGCACTTTTTGACGATTCGATGACGACTCGNAGTGCACAGCGCTGTGGCGCGAAGCACATTTGGAAGTGAAAATCGTAAAAACGTGAGGGTCTCGGAGCACTTTTTGACGATTCGATGACGACTCGATGTTGAAAAAGTGCACGCCGTTGTGGCGCGAAGCACATTTCCATGTCAAAAGTGTTAAAAACTGAGGGTTTCGGGACGACTTTTGAAGTTTGGATGTGACTACGCCACAATTACAACTACAAGTACATCTACAACTACCACAACAACAGCAACAGCGACAACAACAACAACAACAACAACAACAACAACAACAACAACAACAACAACAACNACAACTACAAGTACATCTACAACTACCACAACAACAGCAACAGCGACAACAACAACAACAACAACAACAACAACAACAACAACAACAACAACAACAACACCAACAACAACAACAACAACAACAACAACAACAACAACTACTACTACTACTACTACTACTACAACTACAACTACAACTACAACTGCTACAACAGCTACAACAGCTACAACAGCTACAACAGCTACAACAGCTACAATAGCTACAACAGATAGATAGATAGATAGATAGATAGATAGATAGATAGAAAAACAGATAGATAGATAGATAGATAGAAAAACAGATAGATAGATAGATTTGCTTTGTGTCAGAATGTTACACGTTAACTACAACTACAACATACTACAACTACAAGAGCTACAACTACAACTTCAACTACATGACAACTACAACTACGAGTAGTAGGTTAGTCTTTTAGTCAGTTAGTCGGCTAGTCAGTTCGTCAGTTAGTCAGTTAGTCAGTGAGTCAGTCAGTTAGTTTGTTAGTTAGTTTGTTAGTTAGTTACTTAGTCAGTCAGTCAGTTCGTCAGTTAGTCAGTTAGTTAGGCAGGCAGATAGATAGACAGATAGATAGGCCGACGCTCCAACCACTTGTCGGTCCATCAGTGAGTGCGCTCTGCCATCCATCAGTCACAGCAACGAACCGCTCCTATAGGTTTGCCATTTTTGAAACTTCCGCCACCGCCTTGTGCGGTACTACTGGTACATACAGTATCCTACATATCCTATACTGATCTATACTGTATATACATACATACTCTAGATATCGAACCATTCTTCAACCCCAACTCAAACCCCCAAGGAACAATTTATCGGTACCTTTCAACGCCGCGCCTGTATTCCTCGTAGGCTTCCACCATCTCGGCGGCAATGCGGCCAGCCTTGGGTCTGGCCTTCTGATCCTTTTCACACACACGGAAGCCATCGGAGACGATGAAGCTCTCAACAAGCTCCAGACCTGGCCATATGGGGGTTTCCATAAATGGAGGATCCCCAAAATAGTTGGTTTATAATAGAAAAAACCTATTAAAATGGATGATTTAGGGGTACTCCCATTTTAGGAGTGTTCCGAAAATACAAAGAGTTCTGGATCTTTCACCAGTGCAACTATGTATCTTAGCAGAAGATAGTGTTTAGAAACACACACCTCAGTTTTAGAAACAGTTTTTGTAATATGTCAAACCCAAATGACCGATACTCTGGAGGTCTGGACCTGAAATGAAGAGATGCGAGGGGCAATAGAAGCATGAAGAGTAATAGTAGTTGTTTGGATTCAAGGTGGGCCATCATGGATTCTACAACGGATCAGCTTAGTCTAAATCAAGACATACTTGTTGCCTTCCGGTCACTTTTCTTCAAGTGCCTGGCTAACTTCAGATCTTTCGCTCATGGCTAAGCACCGATACCCAGGACTCTTATTCTAAGTAGGATGGGTATATGTTATAGTTATACTCCGAATCCAAAGCATATAAATTACAAAAAATCAACGAAAAACAAACCAGGTTGAATATCTACCAAGATTTCCCAGCAATAGCACATAACAATTCTATAAATATCAATAAATATCACATATATATTATATAATATAATATAATATAATATAATATAATATCATATCATATAATATAATATAATATAATATAATATAATATAATATAATATAATATAATATAATATATATATACATAAATATATATATATATACACATTGTAATATGTCCTAAGCAACTCGCCATCCCCACCAAAAAAATTGTGACCATCTCCAGCCATCCCCGCCTGGTACGGAGGCAGCCATGGACTGCAGCACGTGTTCCACCATTTCGGTCGACGGGTTGGAAGGCACCGGAGACGTCACCAGGATGATGCTTAGCAGCTCCTGTTCCCCCATGGCAGGGCAGCAGAATGGAGGAAACCACCAAGGGAAAGTCACTCGAAAAATGGCAAAAATGGCTGGTTGTAAAGTGAGATTGATCAATTCTTTGGAAGAACTTATACAGAAAGATACATCTTGTAGATGTAGAAAGGGGAAATTTGAGTGTGGGTCCATTGGCATCCTATATTTGACCCATACCCCATAACCATTTCAGCCAGGCTGAACTTGCGACATGGAAAGCGCCTCAGGAAGTTCCCCAAAAACTGAGAAACCAAAGAGTGCTGGTTGTGAATCATCACTTTCACGAATCCAAAACCCCGTTTCAATAAGAAAACATACATATATATATATATAATGTATATACACACACGCAGAGTTTGTCCTGATAAGATAGAATATATCCGACTTTTTTCAGACAGGTGCAAATTTGGGGGTTGCCCCGAGCTACTTCAAATAGAAGTAAGTGGATCTGCAAAGAGTAGCTCTTAGTAGCTTTTGAACACTACATTTGCCTGCAAAATCTGTACATTAGACTCTGGACTGGAATTGCCAATTTTTGTGGTATTGGCGAGGGTTCACAATCAGAGTGGATGATCCAAGTCAGAGGAGCTTTGGAATCGCTGGAGGTACTGTTTGCATTTTGATGATTGGTTGTGATTTGAGGGAAAAACAAACAAACTCGAAAACTGTAGTTTTTTGGGGATCTCAAATTTTCATAAGAGCTGCTCTGGCAGAATTTTCAAATAGAAATAGAATATATTCCTAAATAGAAGATAGTCTTGGTGGAAAGTTGATGAATACCTTCTGTTTGAAAAAATGCCTTTGCCCAACCTTCAAAACTACCTGCAAACGACCCCCTGGCTTCCTATTGGATCATATTGGATCTATTCATTTCAGGGTTTCAATCACAGGGTTGCTCCTAAGACCCAGATACAAGGGGCCGAAAATGGCCATCTTCCCCCAAGAAAAATGCTACGATTTACATATTTACTAAGTAATAATGTAGCGTAACCATGCGTAACCCCCCTATGACCAACGGGGCTGTGACATGAGATCCATTGAGATCCTCTAAGCCGCGGCCCGAAGCCATGGGATCCATAGGATCAGTAGGATCCATGGCGATCCTTGGGATCACTCCAAATATGGAACTTCGTACTTCGATGTACTTCGTATATTATGATTATAAATAGCTTAGTAGCTGCGTTTCATTCGCAGATTCTTGATGTCCTTGTTTCGCCGGAATGTGTTGCTTCGGTATTCGGTATGGTGACCTTCAGCTGCTGTAGCTACTGTAGGGGTGGTGTGAAGTGAAAAAGCTGCAATTCCTCTAAAGAGGTAGTGTTGGCCGTGCGAACACGATATGATGATGGACAAGGAAACTCAAGATATTCCAATGATATTCCACTTTTTGTGATGAAAGTGCTAAACGAAAGAAGAAATCCTGTGGGATTCAGAAGTTCGCGAGTCCACAAACGGTGGCCTGACGCCAATATATCCTAGCTACAGTAAAAGCGCGCTAGATCCCGCTGAGTCACCAAAGCACGTCCTTAAATCAGGAAACATCGAAGCAACCCTTTGCCCAGGTGGTGCTTTCTCTTGAACAACAGGCCATCCCACCATCTAGGGAAGTGTCGGCTGAACCAACTCCTCACAGCATCTACACCTGCGAGGCATCTTTGGATCTGCCTGAAGCTATAAGGCTTTAGCACTTTAGCATTTTATCTTGTGAGGACCCCATGACTATTAGCCCGTTCGCCACCTTTTCGACTCGCGGCGCTTGAATTTTGTGTCGCCTCTGTGAGGCCAAGGTGCCGTCCTGCAGAATCTGACCAATGACTCAAGCTATTTCCCATCCAGCTTTGCCCACAATATTTGCCACAGATCTCCATAGTATTTGCCCATCACCGAAATCACATGTCACCTTGGCCACATGCCTTCCACATACCATGATCTCAAAACGAACAACGATGCTCTGACCTTTGGAGAACTGCAGGCGGTGAGAACTGCAAGGTCCGAATCTACGATGGTTCGAAGAAACTCAGCTGGCGAGCAGTCGAGCTGGGAGAAGTTGCAACGATTCTTGGCGACAGGTGATCCGGTAAAAATCTGACGATTCTTTGTGTCTCTACCAGGGGCACTGCTGAATCACAAGTACAGAGGGATACTTGATGATACTTGCAAATGGGGAAAACAGGTCTTGCAGAAATGCCAACATGTTCTGACTGTGGTGATCGAAAAATCATGTTGCGCGGCAAGTGACCATCGGAGATCCCAACTTTGCAGTCACCACCGTCTGCTTCAAGCAGATAGGCCACATTCACCTGCTGCTTCTGAATTTCTTTCCAGTGCTGCGCCATTGTTTTCCAGGGATTGGTATGGAATGATCATGGCCGGCATGGCCAAGCATGCGGCTGAGAGATCATCGAGGCCAAAACTGTAGTGTTTGACCCAGAAAATGCAGCCAACGGTGCCTGGTGCAGCCAGCTTCTAGCAGCTAGTGGCAATGACAGGAAGGTCCGAATCTACACTCCTGGCTCGGGAGCCAGGCGCACGGCTTTTCCAACCCTGGCAGTTGGACCCTGTCGATTTGAGTTCTCTGTAGCTATCAGGTGATCTGGTAAGGATCTGATGAATCAGTCCACGACTCTATGTTTGGGCTCTTCACACACACAAACGCACAAGCCATGAGAGGAAGGATGCCCTGCAGCTATTGTTTGACGCTTAGCACTGCGAAGCCCGGGTCCTAGATCCGCACTTTGCTGTCGCTACCAGCTGCTAGAAGCTGTCGAGGTGCATCAAATTTGGACGACTTCATCATCCAAGGTCAAGAGAAGCAGAAAGTCCTGCAAGGCCATGCACATTTCACCAGAAACCGCACTCTTTGTCACGACTGCGAAGACAGAATTCCAAATGCCACACGTTTGCATACTCTTTGAATAACCGCTGGAGACACCTACTCGGTCATTCCACCATATTCCAGTGTTCTTCACACTTCAGTGTCAGACATGATGGGATGTCTGTCAAGCCAACTTTGGACCTTACAATGGTAAGTTTAAACATGTTTTTAATTTTTGTCTATCCCTTTTTGTCACGGAAATGCTACATTCAAATATCATTGTTGCTGTTGCGGTGCACTGGGAATGGCCAGCCTGAAAACTGGCAGACTTGTTCCTCCAGCACAGCTTGACGCACTGCCCACTGACCATTGATTTGCCTCGACATACCCACCAATTCTGCCTGCAAAATAGACCCCTTAAGTGAACTGGGGGCCAGATTCGCCTTGCCGTTTCTTCAAATTCGTTTGAGTAGGGTGGGGGACCACTACGTACAACCTTGTTTTGTAGGGAGAAATCACGTCCTTTTGTGGGCCCGGTGTGCTAAGGAAGTCCAGTTTCCGGGTGTCATCTCCACTTGGCCATTGCACTACTCTGGTGACGTTCACAGCCCAGTGTCAGACATGATTGGGCGTCCGTCAACCCAACCTTGAACCTCTGATTCAAGTTTGAACATGTTTTGATCATCTTTGAACCATCTTTGGGTCGCAAAATTGTTACTTGACAACTTTAAACGACCAACATCTTTGGGCTGAACTGCTCACAAGTGGCAGGCTTGTTCCTCCAGCACAGCTTGACGCACTGCCCACTGGTCCTTGATTTGCCTCCCAGCCAACGCAAGGTCTTAGCAAAAACCCTCAAAAGCCCCCAAGAAAAGCTTTTTCCCAGGCAAAAATCACCCAAACCATTGGTAAGCCAATGGACCGCCAATCTTCAACCACATGATTTCCAGTATATGGATGAGACACCAGCTTGGAACCCAACCTGTTTGGCGAGGAGCAACGAACCCTCAATGAGTGAAGTAAGGTGTTTCCACCCCTTTCGAGGGGGCTGAAGTGGATTGTTCCCAGCAAACTAAGATCAATCAACCGCAAATAAATATATAGCCCAGATTTTGCTGCTTTTACGCTAGAGATGTCCAATTTCTGGGTTTCATCTCCACTTCAAGGGGCAGTCCATCACCATTGCCTCTACAACATGTGGTTCTCATCCCCAGAACTGCAGGATTTTGTCCTTAACCAAACCCTCAACCGGGCCTCTGGAATCATCTTCTCTGGTGCAGCCAGCTTCTAGCAGCTGGCGGTGACGAGGACAACAAGATCCGGATTTATGACTCCTGGCTTGGGAGCCGACTCAGGTGGCTGCCAGACTCAGGCGGTTCAGGTCAGTCGCACAAGTCTTCCAAGCAAAGTTGGGAGTTGGACTTTATCACTTTGTCCTAAAGTTCTTGGTGTCTTTGAGGTAATTGGCAAGGATCCAACAAATCCTCCGTGACTCTATTCAGGGCTCTTCGCAGGCAAAAACACACACTGAAAACAGGAAGCCATGCAACCGTAGAAGTGGCAACAGCATGCAAAAACAATTTCTGCAGAATGCAAATGTTCGAATTTTTATGATGATTTAGATTTGAATCGTGCTCTTGTTGACGCTTTGCTCCGCGGGGAGTCCTAAATCCGACCTTTGTCCCCACTGCCAGCTGCTAGCTGCCGGTGAAAATGTGGATGTTTTGCAGCTTCGTTGCGGGCACAGAGCAGCAGCGGAGAGTCCTGCCATCTCACGAAAGAGCATGCCGTGAAACAAGTTCACAAGTTGTCACGAGGAAACAAGACTCCTTGTGAGGACAGCAGACACTGGCGGGATCACCGTTTAGGGTGGCCAGTTTGTTCAACCCGTCCCTGTTTTTGTCCAAGAACCGTTACTTCAAGAACATTGTTTTGGGGGTGCACTGGCTACTGCTCAACCTGACAGCTGGCAGGTTTATTCCTCCAGCACAGCTTGACGCACTGCCCACTGGCCATTGATTGCTTCCATCCACAATAGCACTGGAAAATCCGAATTTCGATTCAACTAGACGACGGATGGCCCGAGAGCGAAGAGAAGTATAGTGAGATATATAACTGTGAAGATCGTATAACATGAAATATATAGAGAGAGGAATATATGANGGATGGCCCGAGAGCGAAGAGAAGTATAGTGAGATATATAACTGTGAAGATCGTATAACATGAAATATATAGAGAGAGGAATATATGAAGATGTCTCAAGGAAAGAAGATGTGAATGGATAAAATGCAAATAAAAAGAGATTGATGAGTATGTGAAGATGTGAAGAGTTCTTGCAGCTTCACGGACATATCCATTGGAAGCAACAGAACCACACAAAACAACTGGCAAAGAAGACGATCTTGAGCCGCCAGGCACCACACTGCACAAATCAAAAGATAACACACCAAGGCTTGTTGCCAGGCCACTTTGACGTCCAAATGACAAATCTTTGTGCATCAAATGGTCGTTGA
>BGPT01000214.1:352908-360408 GCA_003297045.1 Symbiodinium sp. clade C Y103
AGTCAGACGTGCGCAAGCTTGGATTCAAGTATAAGCGCGGGAGGGGGCATTGGCGGGAGGGCGCGGCCCCTCCCTCCCCCCAAAGCAGCATGACGATTTTGCTGTAGATTGAATATGGTCGTCATTGTGTCGATAGATACTGCACGACATGCATCTTGGAACCGGATAGAACGTAGGTTGCGACAGAACAGCGACAGGCACGCAACCGTTCTGGAACGCAAATCAAGTAGCTATAGTTCACATAGTTGCTTAGTTGCTTAGAAGCAGGGGACCAAGGGACCAGCGGACCAGGGGAACCAGAGGACCAAGGGACCAGAGGACCACAGGACCAGGGGACCAGGGGACCAGCGGACCAGGGGAGAGGGGACCAAGGGACCAAAGGAACAGGGGACTAAGGGAGCAAAACAGCGTGCCAGCGCGGGAAAAAGGAATATATTTTTTTGACCCCTGAATATTTTTTGGATGCGTTAATTTTTTAATCCCCTATGCCCTATATTACTCAAAAGCCTCTGCACTATTCTGCGCCGGCACTGATCCCTGTGCACTTGCATGCAGCTTCTGGGCAAGGCAACTACACAGTATCTGCTTGGGGCAGCACACTCAACAAGAGTTGATATCCAATGTCTTTCTGAGTCTTTGTGTTTGTTGTTGGAGAGCAACTCCATGGGCTTGGTTGTGAATTTACTAGGCTGCACGCCTTGTTCTCGAGAGAGTTCCTTGAAGGAGAAGCCATCTTCAAGGTCCACCAGCTGAAGACACAAAGCGCCATGAGAAGCTTGCGAACCATGCTCAAAAATTATTTTGAAATCTTGTGGGCGCAAAACATTGTTAGAAGTTTCATCTCAATCTGACATCCTGGATGCATTTTGATGTATTATGATATGCATTACTGTATCATTCACGATGCATTCATCAGTGTCATCAGAAATTCATCACGCTATTTGGAAAATGCTGACGATCACCACGCCGACCTTGTCACTCGCTTCTCGAGGTGGAGTTGCTGCCACTTTGCTTGGCCTCGCCTGAACGTCCAACATGGTCCTGTGCCTGTGGAGCCCAAACACATGACCAAAACACGTGTCATGCACATGGAACACGCGGAACATGTGGAACTCAAGCCATCCCCCATTCCTGGATCTTCAAAACAACACAAATAATTGTCCGTTTGCAAGATTTCTGCCCTTAGGGCGAATTTCTTTTGAAGGACCTGGAAACGGTCATTTTTTGACTACTGTGGTCAATTTTGTAAAAACGCGCCGACTTTTCTGGTCAGAAATTCCCGGGAAAAGGGCGGAAATTACCTGAGAAAAGGGGGGAAACACACGGGCAGCCTCAACATGACTGAAGAATGAAAACAAACATTTGCTTGAAATGGCAATGTTGATTTTGAGATGGACAAGTCCAAAAAATGGACGGAAATCAAACCAAAATCTGCCCTGGGCAGAACGTTTTAACCAATGAATACTCCGGTTCAGATCATTCAGTGACAGAAAAACAGCATTGGTCTCAGAAGTTTATACCGTGTAAGCTGGACTAAGTGAGGCAGAATTCATCACCTCATTCAATTGACACGGCATCGAATGATAGGTAATAGCAGCAACTCGATGTTCTGTACGTCATAGTAGAAACCAGCATCAGCTACAAGTACAAGCATAAGATATCATGACGGACTCTATGAATGATAACAAATAAAACAAATTGTGACGTGGCGAGTGTCACAGCTTCCGTAGCGCAGTATCTTGCAAGAACCCTGGCCTCCAAGCTCTCATAGCGCAATGCATTTCGCTCGCAGGTGAGTATCTTCAGCGTGTAAACGGGCAAACCATCGAACATGCACGTCGTCAAGTGTCAGAAAAGACCAAAGTAAACCAAAAACCAAAGCATTTGTTTAATGCTGAATTGTGCACCTCTTTGTCTTCAATACCAAATATGCTTGCGCCCAGACAACAAAAAGCTGCAGACATGTTTATATACGTGCACCATACATGTGCAAATACATTCTTTCTGTGTGTGTGTGTATGCGGGTGTGCAAATAAGCATGTGCGCATCTGCATGATCGTACTTCGGGCATGATATGGCGTCATATGTCACGCTGCGTTCAACTTTGATCAGGTTCACGTTTGCTCCTCGGTATTGGAAGGTAGGAATGCTATTTGTTTCAAGATGCATTTTTGCATCGTAGATCGTTGCAGTAGATGTTGTTTGGGATCTGCGTCTCGCTTTCCAACAACTTGACTCAAACAATATGATTTGATCTTTGGATTTTTGCAGAAGGTTGATCCAATAGTCCGTTCCCTTCCTCTTTGGGCGAGCACCTCCAATCTTTTGTCTTTCTCCTTAACCGCATGGTTTCAAGCACTGCCACGTGCCCCGGGAGAAGCAATGGGGTCTTTGCTGATTCAATGATTCTGTTGGCTCAATCCCTGGCATCCCAAGCTGCGAGTGCCCAGGTCTCCAAGCATCATTTTTGCGTTTCAAATAGTCGATCTCTTCCGTGGACATGGCAGCCTCACCAATTCACATCGTGGACATGCCGGGCGCGGTCTTGTCCACACACTTTGGCTGTACCAGGAATCTGGCGATGACTGCGCACCTCATTTGCGCATATGTTTCTTAACTTGCAATTGCAGAAAGGGTTCGCGAAAACATTTTGCTTGGCGAATGGCTGAGCACATGAAGCGGAGACACTAACACAAAATATATCAAAATATTACTACAAGTTTCCCCGCGTGTAGGCTCAGATACTTCTCTTGACGCGAGCAGTCAAAGGTTTCGGAAACCTCTGAGAAGTAGGTGCTGAATGTTGATGGTATTTATAGAATAGTATCTAATGGAAGGAAGTCAAACTTCCGACAATATGGCAGATGGAAAAGCCAAGATGGGAAGGAAAGTCAGAAGAAAGAAGATCAGAGAGGAGAAAGTCAAAAGAGAAAAGATGCAGGTTCGCGAAAAGATAGGGAAGTCGCGAAACACTGTGTTTTTCCAATGTTTTGTGGTTCCGGAGGGTCGAAAAGTAGGCTTGCTAAAGCGGCGGGCGCGGCGCCATCTGGGCAGATGGGAGATCAAAAATTGCACACGCTTGTGGCGCGAAGCGCATTTGGAAGTAAAAAGCGGTAAAAACTGACGGTCTCGGAGAACATTTTGAAGTTGCGGTGTGGAAAAAGTGCACGGCGCTGTGGTGCGAAGCACGTTTGGAAGTAAAAAGTGTTAAAAACTGACGGCTTCAGAGCACTTTTGGAAGTTGCGATGTCGAAAAAGTGCACGCCATTGTGGGGCGAAGCACATTTGGAAGTAAAAGTGTACAAAACACCTCATGTTCGGAGCCCTTTTGGAAGTTGAGATGTCTAAAAGTGCACGCCGTTGTGGCGCGAAGCGCATTTTGAAGTCAAAAGCGTTGAAAACTGAGGGTCTCGGAGCATTTTTGGACGTCCGGACATCGTTTTGCGCGGCAGGCGCAACGGATCCTGCACCTTGTCAAAGGTGAGCTAAACGTGTGGGTTTTGAAGCATTTTCAAAAACGATGGCAGGCGTGGGACATTTGAAGAGCATCTGCAAAGATCAAGTTCGCGTGGCAGGCGCAGTACAAGAGACATATCGATCAGACATGTTCAGAAGTCAGGGCGCTGATTTGCTGAGACCGGTTGCATTTTGGAGCATCAGATCTTCAGGTGTGCTAAGATGATTTTGCGTGACAGGTGCAACACTTCATATGACCAGGCCTCACTTTTTCGTGGCCCGCGCAGTACTTTGGAGACACGACATGGAAAAATCGCAGAACGCATTGGTACGAGCCCGTCAGCTGCACACTAATTGCTTCGTTTTTGCTTCGTTTCGGAACGGTAGACTACACTACACTACACTCCACTCCACGCCACTACGCTACACTACACTAGTCAACTACAACTACAACTACAACCACAGCTGCAACCACAACTACAAATACAACTACACCTACCACTGCAACAACAACTACAACTACAAACTACAAATTACACCAGGCTACACTGCACTACACTGCAACCTTAACTACAACTACCACTAACACTACCACTAACACTACCACTACCACAACAACAACAACAACAACAACAACAACAACAACCACAACCACAACCACAACCACTAGAACTACAACTACGACTACAACTACAACCACAACTACAACTACCACTACAACTACAACTACAACTACAACCACAACTACAACTACCACTACCACTACAACTACAACTACAACTACAACCACAACTACAACTACCACTACCACTACAACTACAACTATAGCTACAACCACAACTACAATTACAACTACCACTACCACTACAACTACAACTACAACCACAACTACAATTACAACTACCACTACCACTACAACTACAACTACAACCACAACAACCACTACAACTACAACTACAACCAAAACAACCACTACAACTACAACTAGAGCTTCAACAACTACAACTACTGCACTGCACTGGGCTGCACTACAACTACAACTACAACTACCACTACAACTGCAATTACAATACAACTACAACTGCAACTACAACCACAACTACATCTACAATTACAACTACAGCCACAACTACAACTACGACTACAACTGCACTGCGCTGCCTCCAACCACTTGTCGGTGCATCACTGGGTTCGCTTTGCCATCCATCATTCACGGCAACCAACCTCTCTATAGGTTTCCTATCTGTGAAACTTCCGCCACCGCCTTGTGCGGTACTACTGGTAGCATTTGCTGTCATTTGCTTTGGAATTTAGGGCGTGCTGTGCGAATGCAAATGAGTCTAGAAGGGGGTGAAGATCAAGAACTCACAAATGCAAATCGCATGCCCCCTTAAGCATCCTTAATCTCTCTAGCTGTTCAAGCCTGCTGCTGCAACTCCGTTTCATGCTGTTCTATCAGCCGCTGCATTTGATGCTGCCTCAGTTTCAATCTCTTACCAGTCCAATGCAGACGGCAAGTCTGTGACAGCAGGATCTACTCCATTGGAAAATGGCCGGCCCTTCCAGATTTCAGTTGCTACACCCAAATCCGCCCGTGCCGAAGGTGCCGAGGTTTTTCGAGATCGACCCGCCGCCAAAAAGGGGGTTCTCACTGTGGTAATGTGCGCGTTTTTCATATCAGCGCAACATTGTCCAAATTCAGTGTTTCCACGCCACATGTCCGCAACATGGGCTCAACTTGGGGTCTACTTTGGCCAACGAGGCCCCAACTTGAACCCGACTTGGGCCCACTTGGCACCAACTTCCCCAACTTTGGCCCAACCTTGGGGCCAACATGGCGCAACTTGGCCCCAAGTTGGGCCCATTTCAAAGCAACTTCGGACCAAGTTGAGCTCCATGAGCGCACATGGTCCATGTGCGCTCAGCACGTGGCAGGCTCAATGAGAAATCGTCACCACATGCGTTTTCACTGGTCTTTTAATGTTTTCTTGGCATTCGACGAAGCTGCGCGTTGAGCAATGTTCCCGATGTTGTGCACGTTGGGCCCAACTTGGTGCGAAGCTACCACCAAGCGGCTCCAAGCTGCGCAATGTTGGACCTGACTTGGGCCTACAGCTTAGGGCCCCAGGGTTGATTTGGGCCCAACTTCCGCCCAATGTGACCAACTAGCTCCAACTCGGGCTCAAGTCAGGTCCAACGTATCGCATCTTGGGCGCAAGTTGGGCCTTTTTGGGGGCAGCCTGAACGCCATGCTGAATTCGCGTTTTTGCCGCTATTTCCAACTTTTTTGGCTTCGACGGAGGTATGTGCTAGGCCGTGTTCCCCTCGTTGGGCCTGTCTTGGGCCCAACTTCGGCGGCAGTTGCCCTCACGCCGGACCAAGTTGCGCGTGTCAAGCCTGACTTGCTACCAAACGTGCCCAAGTTGCACCATGTTGTGCCCCAGTTGGGCTGAAGTTGGGCCCAAGTTGGAGCCAAGTGGCCGGAGTTCGGCGCAAGTTACCTCCCAAAATGGGCCAAGTCGCATCGTGTTCGGCCACCTTAAGGGCAAGGATGGCCAAGTATGACCCCAGTCGGTCTTGATTGGGCCGAGAATCCCCAACTACCATACTCAACTTCGAAAAGCCGCCCCTGACCTGCACAAGTTCCATAAAATTGGGGTGCCTGCGGTACTCGTCGCGGAGCGACTCGAATAAATGCGAAGAAAACTTGGCTTCCACTGCTGTCTAACAAGATCCAGCGCAACACTGACTTTCTAATCAAGGCCATTGATGTCAATCACTTCCAACGACTTAGAGCCACACAAGGCAGCAACCTGAAAGCCAGAGTCCAGCTGAGTCGAACTGAGCTTTGGCTTGAAAGATTCTTTTGTACAAAGAAACCCAATCCTACTTTGTGCAAATTACGTAGCTTCTTCTTCCATCTACATTATGAAGTTTCACTAATTCTATAATTTGCATTTTCATGCATTTTCAGAGAAATGCATCTTCCTCTCTGCGCGTGCTTGGTCTGGTTGGCTCACAACTGTTCCTCCCATCCGTTTGAACTTGTCCGACTTGACATTGCCGATGGTTCCAACATCAAAAATCCTCCGTTTTTTCTGATGCAACTGCAGCCCAAAATGTTGAACTATCCCTGATCTTCTGCGGCCTCCTGCTGCGCCACATCCAACGCATCAGCCTGTTAGGCATCAGAAGGTACAAGCTGCACTAAACGCAAGAATGTCTCCTTTATGCATGACTGAGGTACTGTAAATCATAACACCAGGCCCAAGAAAGGTTGAGCATTTGCAGTTCTGAAGAGTGCTTCTGCTTGGGCTGAGCACTTGTTAATCTTTCAGAACTTCCCAACATTATGTTCAGACTTCTGAAATGATATCAAGAAGTTTTCCACAATACTTCGGCCGTGGTTTTGCTGGGCCTGCGGTGTTTTGGAGCTCACAGCATCGACATCACCCTTGCCAAGAGGGCCACGTCAAAATGCGACGCTGTGCAAACTGGGAAATAATAGGGCCCCGGGATGCTTGTTAAATCAATCATTAAAGTTCCAAATTTGCACTCTCGTACTTGACAGAGGCTTGGACTAGCCAGCCAGATTCATTTCGCCGGTAGCCCTAACAAACACTCTACATGTAGTCTTGCAGCCTGTTCTGCCATCTGTTTCCGCAGCTGCTCCTGTTGCTCCTTCAGTTGTCGACTCGGAAGCTCAAAGATCTATGACATGATGAGTAGTGATGGGCAAGAATGGTCAACGGTGCTGGTATCGGCAAGGCAACTTCACGTCCAGCTTCTGTTTCTGAAATTAAAATCACATAGCAACATTTCCCTGTAGGTGTCCTCAGCTGCTTGGAGCTTCATTCGCGCCTAACACACTTTATCTATCATCAAAAAGAAGGTTCTGATGACGGTATCCGGTATCCAATAGCCCTAAACTTTGAGAGTTGCAAGTGAGATCGGGAAAGCCGTTTGTCACAAACAACTACTACCGTTAGAAGTAGTGATTTTATGTTTTTTTAGTTGTTTAAACATTTCTTACTTTAGTCAGGC
>BGPT01000214.1:365408-384110 GCA_003297045.1 Symbiodinium sp. clade C Y103
GGCAGAGTCGGGAGTCAGTGTTTCTTTCAAGCACCGCACACGTTAAGACTCTTTAGCCACATAGACGACAAGACAGTATGGCCCATTATGGCACTAACAGACATCACAAAAGACATCAGCACCTCGTGATGAATTCTCTATCGAAAAGTGGAAGTGGAAATCGACAACACTTTCAAACACTTTCAAACCATGTAAACAAACTGGCAACAGACTGACAACAAACTGACAACAAACTGACATTGCCTAAGGGGACGTAAGGGACCTAAGGCAACTCATCCATCTGCACATGAGCTGCCCACGCCTGGGCACGAAGGCGCGCCTTCATCTTTGCCAGCTCTGTGTTGCTGATATTGGCTGCTTCTTTCCTTAAAACATTGCACTCCACAAAGAAACTAGACGACGGATGGCCCGAGAGCGAAGAGAAGCAAGTTAATCAGATGCAAGTATCAGGTCAATGTAGTAGAAGATGATGAACAAATGTAGCAATTGATCTTGAGAGAGATAAAAGATGTGAGATACCAAGGTGTGAAGATGAAGAGATGCAGGAATGCGTTTGTCATGAGAGAGAAGTTGAGCAGGAAGGAGAAGACACTCATTACAGGGAAGAAGCTATACGAACTATTCGGGTTTGATACAAACAGATGAAAGAAGATGAAGAAAGGAAAAAGAAGAGGAAGAGGATCTCGGATACACACAAACCCCTTTTACACACAGACGTTTTTACACACAAAACCCCTTTTACACACAGACGCTTTCACACACAAACCCCTTTTACACACAGACGCTGTCAAGCACAAACCCCTTTCACACACAGACACTCTTACACACAGACACTTTTACACACAGACACTTTTACACAGAGACGCTTTTACACACAAACCCCTTTTACACATAGACGCTTTTACACACGCATGCTTTTACGCACAGAAGCTTTTACACAGAAACGCTTTTACACACACACACCCCTTTTACACAGAGGCTTTTACACAGGAAACCCTTTTTACACACAGATGCATTTTCCACACAGACCCCTTTTACACACAGACGCTTTTACACGCAAAACCCTTTTACACACAGACGCTTTTACACACAGGCGCTTTTTACACACAGGCGCTTTTACACACAAACCCCTTTTACACACAGACCCCTTTTACACACAGACGCTTTTACACACAGATGTTTTTACACACAGAAGCTTTTACACACAAACGCTTTTACTCACAAAACGCTTTTACACAGACACTGTTACACACAAACCCCTTTTACACACAGACGTTTTCACACACAAACCCCTTTTACACACAGATACTTTTACACAGACACGTTTTTACACACAGACGCTTTTACATAGAACTTTCTTTCCATTAGGCGGGTCGTCTTACTCTTCTTTGCTCGCGTTTTTGCATCCCTTCATCTTTCATCTGCATATCTTACATGTGCATATCTTACATATGCACATCTTCACATCTGCACATCCTCAATTTGCACCTCTTACGTCTGCATATCTGCACATCTGCTCATTTCTTTCACTGTCATCTCTTTTCTATCACATCGACCTCATACTTGTATATGATCAATTTGCTTCTCTTCGCTCTCGGGCCATCCGTCGTCTAGTTTACACACAAACGCTTTTACACACAATCTCTTTTACACAGAGACGCTTTTACAAAAATCACTTTTACACACAAACCTTCTTACACACAGATGTGCGACGGTCTAAACATGGTACTGATTCCACTGCCATCCGTTTAGGAGGCATCGCTCCTCAAGGTTCCCTATCGCCTCACATAGTGGGAGCTCACTTTTGTTAAAGTGATCAAACGTGACATACATATAGACATGTTCGATTTACAGACAATCTTCAAATTGCTCAGGGTTTTCAAACCCGCTTGCAACGGAAATTGCTCACCCAGGCTTCACCACTGCTGGGAATCAAGCTGGAACTAAATAGTGATGTAGATGAAGCCCGCCACTTGGCTTGAGGGACACATGTGCGAGCAGAAGCAGCAGCCTTTTTCAGCAACTGTTTTACATGCTTTCCGCCACGCTCTTCACAATGTGCAAGCAGCTGCCGTCTTCTCTTCAATTCTGGGGGCCCACCTGTCTAATTCTGCCGATTTGGGGTATCGCTCCAGGTATCGAACTGCATCGCTTCAGGCATCGCTCCCAAAAATTCTTTTTACCGGAGGCATTCTGGACTTCAATTACCAAACCGAGAAAGAGAAGGAGAGGGAGAGGGAGAGGGAGTGAGAGAGGGAGAGAGAGAGAGCGGATAAGAGAGCGCGAGAGAGACTGTCTGGGGAGGGCGTGTGGATGTGTCTTGCCCGCTGAGATACAGTAGGTGTCAGGAGTTTTGCTCCAAAGCCTCTGGAAAGTGCACGCGTGTTGCCATGACAATATATTTACATTGCTTAAAGAGGTATCGCTCTTCAAGGTTCCCTATCGCTCCCCACAGGAAATCATACTTTCTTAAAGATAACGGCGGCCGAATACAACATCTCCACATACCATTTTTTGACCCTTGCTCAGATGTCGTTACACACAGACGCTTTGAAGCACAAACCCTGTTACACACGTAGACCCCTCAAAGATCGCAATCTTACCTCAATTCCTCATTTCGTGCGAAAAGGTTGCGCGGGACATAAGAAAATCGCAATTTTACCTCAGTTTTTGACGATCGAACCTCATTTCGTGCGAACGGGTTGCAGTTCGTAAATCCTCGCGGGCACTGCCCGCCTTAAAAAAGAAATAGAAATTAGCAGAAAAGAAGAGAGAGAGAGAGAGAGAGAGAAGAGAGAAAAGTATGCAGATGTGAAGAAGTGCAGATGTGAAGATATGCAGATGTGAAGAAATGCAGATGTGAAGATATGAAGATGTGAAGATATGAAGATGTGAAGTATGAAGATGTAAGATATGCAGATGTAAGATGTGCAGATGTGAAGATATGCAGATGTGAAGGTATGAAGATGTAAGATGTGCAGATGTGAAGATATGCAGATGTGAAGAGATGAAGATGTGAAGAGATGAAGATGTAAGATGTGCAGATGTGAAGAGATGAAGATGTGAAGATATGAAGATGTAAGATGTGCAGATGTGAAAATATGCAGATGTGAAGAGATGAAGATGTGAAGAGATGAAGATGTAAGATGTGCAGATGTAAAGATATGCAGATGTGAAGAGATGAAGATGTGAAGAGATGAAGATGTAAGATGTGCAGATGTAAAGATATGCAGATGTGAAGAGATGAAGATGTGAAATGTGTAGATGTGAAAATATGAAAATGTAATCATGAAGATGTAAGGAGGCAGATCCCTTTTTACGAAAAAATTTTCGCAGACGCTCTCGGGAAAAAGCAGAACCTACATTGCCTACATCTTCCACCTCTTGATCAGAGTTTATTTATGCATAGGCAAGTTTGACCATCCCAGGGTCAGGCTTCGGGTCTGTATTTCTCGCTTTCAACTCAGTCTTATGCGAGAACCGATGTCACATATTCGAAAATCGATCCAAGCATCCCTTCTTTCTCCAATTCGGCCGCACGGGCTTCTGCCTTGCGAATCTTCTCACGCCAAGTCTCCTCCCAATGCCCAAAAATGGAACGTGGGATCTGGGGAGTAGATGTATGTTGCTTGATGTAGTCTGAGGTTGAGGTTATTGGCTTAACGCCCCGTGCTCAGGTGTTAAGTCCCATCCGAGAGGTGGAAGAAAGAAGAAGTCTGAGGTTGAGGTTTAATGTTCCTTGTAACTGGCATTTTTGTCAAGAATTTGTACTCTCATTGTGGTGCTAAGTTTCATGTTTGATGAGGTGGGTACTTGTTGATATTGTTGTGGGTTTGACTATATAGTTGATAGCGTAGTTGATGTGTATGGTGATGTATACTCATGCATAAGTGAGACCAAACTGAGAGTCAATCCGCACGGTTGCTTTTTACTGAGCACATGCCTACCTACTACCCATACGATAGATGGATAGATAGATAGATAGATAGATGGATAGATAGATAGATAGATAGATTTACAGTACTTTTTTTTGCCGATGCAATGTCCTCACACTTTGATGCCTGAGGCTGCTGTGGGCTACCCATCGCTCGACTAAAATGCCTGCAATGAGTGAAGATCAAGGCTCAAGGCACTTTCGGATCTCCGTGAACTACGACGCAAGGCCAAGGTACATGAGAGAACCAGCCAGGAAATTCTGTCCATCTGATTCTCTAATGCTGAAGAGTCGGCATAGATTGCTTTGGCCTTGGCATAGAGAGCCTTGCCCTGTTCTGTCGTTCCATTCACCAAGCAGAAGCCATTGATGCTTGGCTCTTCCTGGCCTTTGTCACCGCGGTGGTCCAGGCGGAGATGTTCTTGCAGGCCTTCTTGCTAGCAGCATTCTGTTTCTTGGTCAGAGTTCTGTTTCGCTCTTGTTCATCCGATTGGACTGACTTTGTCTTTGTTGGTCTGACTTTGTCTGTCTTGTCATGGACATTGTGCCTTACGGACAACAATGCCCGGGGCCATATCAGCCCCTGAGATGCCTATCCTAGCGCACTCGGTGTCGCATGACACCGAGATGCGGAATCAATTGCTTGGCTGTTGGAAGCAGTCTTTTCTCTGTTGCCCTTGAAGATCCTTGAAGACCACGACCGTTGCCAGCTTTCCCTTAGCAATCTTGCTCACTCTCCTCTTCTTCATGACTTGAGGTTTCATCGCTGATGCTCTTCATCACGGGCTTCTCCACTGGAAGGGCCATGTTGAAACAAACAAAACACGACTGTTGAGAGCTTTGGCAGAGCGCAAGTCGCAAGCTTGAGCCGATGTGGAAAGTTGGGCTCGCCGTGGTTAACCATGAAGTCGTCAAAGTCTTCAGGTAACAACCAGCTCTTAGAAAAATCACAAGCAACTGGTTCACCTTCTTTGCCTCCTTCTTTGCCTCCTTCGTTTTGCTTTACCATACTTACCTGTATGCAAATAAAACTGGTCCAAGCAGAACGCTGTTTAGTGATTCCTGGAAAATGAAGCCTGCTAGCTGTCAATCAAAACCATTTTGGCAGCACGTGAGGATCAGAAATCGCCAAACAGTCACTCCTGCGCTTTGTGTAGTTCCTGCTCCATATCGCGGGCCTTGGATGCTACTGTGGTACTGATTTGCCAGACTCCAGCAGTGCAAATGGTGCGTTTATTCTGCAATATTTCGGTAGACCTGAATTGACAAATGGAATAAAATAGGTGTAGCATGGTTTTGGTGAGAGGCTTTCAACTTTTAGCCATGCGTCAAAACCCAGAGCGGGCTTTTAGTAATACACATGCCAGTTTGGGGTACCGAATGTTTTATGAGCCGTATCCATGTAGAAGCTGTTGTGTGTCCGGCAAAGGCAGCGAGTTTCATTGTACAGTACTTGTTCTTCAACAAGGCTGCAGAACGAGAGGAGGATAAATCCGGAGGCACAATTGGTTGAAGTAGGGCGTGTATCTAAGATCTCGCGTTCTATCAAATTCGAGCAGCGCCGGTGTAATAAGGTCTGGTCGAATTAAAGTTGCAGAGGTGCGGCGTGCTTGCTAATTTGCTACAGTAGGGCCAGCAGCTAGCACGAAAAGGACAGCTGTCGGATACCAACCTTCTGTCAAACCACAGGCTGGTTGGTGAGATAAATCAGCAAAGCACTGCAAGGGCACAATCTACGACCCGTAGCACTTCAATTCATTTGAATTGTGGATGTTTCGTGCCCTTGAGGCAGACCAACTTCATCATGTGGAAGTCATGTTCAGGGATACCATTGGAGGTACTTGACATTGCTTGACCATGATCGGCTGAGCTTTCCGCCTCTTGCTTTAAGCGGCGAACCTCGACAGCCGCTCGCTCCTCCGGAGAAATTACTTGCAGCTGCAAATCTGAAACCATGCTTCAAAGGCTTTTGCGCCAGGCCTACGCAGGTGTCTTCTCATGTCTTCCATGTCTCCTTGATTTCTTCTTTTGTAGTCTCAGCCTGTTCTGCCCGCTTCTGCCACTGTGAGGCCAAGCGTTCTGCCTGACGTACTGCATCCACCGCCTGACACAGCAACGGTCCATTGCAGATACTGAGTTTTACAGTAGACTTTCTGAGGTCCAAAACAACAAGGACTTGATTTGCCCCAGAAGCGGCTGACATCTCAAAAGGTTGTTGACAGCTCTATATACAGCTCTTTCCAGCAGTTTTTTGGCTCTTCCCCATGTCGAGCCTTGCTCTTGGTAGCCTGGCTTTGCTCACGTCGCTGGGCATCGCGGGCTTCCATCTCTGCCAGCACATTGGAAAGATCTGAGAGTTGCTTCCTGACGCGGTGTAGCAAAGTGTGACAGGGTATGACACGGTATGACACGGTGGCTGGAAAGCCGGAACAGTGATGGACAAATGACGCCTTTCCAACGAGATAAGCCGAGAGCAACGCAACATTCACTGTTGTTCACTCGTTGATCTCTTCCTTCACCCCGTGTTGAGCCGTTGTTCACCTGTTCACCCGGTGTTCACCTCACCCGTTGGCCGCGCCCTTGGCCAAGCTACTCTCGCTGCTTCAGCAAGCCCTGGGCATCGGCCAAGTCGCCTTGCAATCTCTGGACCGCTTCGGCTGCAGGCTCCTTGCAGAGCAGGAAATTGTGTACACCAGCTCAAAAACATGCTCAGCATGCAGAGCCAAAATGCAAGACCCCTGTGCTGGAAATTCATGGGAAAAGTCATGTTGCCGTCATGTCGCGTTTACTTTCTTTTACTTTCCCTTCTTTAAGCTTGTTGAATCTTCTTGATTCATGTCAACATGACCAACGGAGGGCACAAAATGTAGCATCCAATTCTCTTCAAACATGTGACCAATGAACTGAGACGAAGCTGGCACCTCAGACAGGTTCCCCGTGACAAGTGTTTGAGCTAAATCTCCAGGCACTTCAAGGCCTCCGCTGCTTCTCCAAGATCACGGGCATTTGCAATAGTGTTGTATATATTATATTATATCATATGATATCATATTAAACCATATTATGTGGTATTATATGATATTATATTATATTATATCATTTGATATGATATGATACTATATTATATCATATTATATTATATTATGTTATGTTATATTACACTATGTCATATCATATCATATTATATCATATTATATCATATTATATCATATTATATCATATTATATTATATTATATTATGTTTTATTATATTATACTATACTATATTATATTATACTATACTATATTATATTATATCATATTATATTATATTATTATATATTATATTATATTATATTATATTATATTATATTATATTATATTATATTATATTATATTATATTATATTATATTATATTATTTATGAATATTATATATTAATATTGATATTAATATTAATATTATATATATATAGCAATATGCTGATTTGCGAGGTCAGCAATTTTGTTTTCATTGGAAGTAGATTGTAGTAAAATGGGTAGTGAGCAAAGGTTCATTCAAAAACTTCGAAATGCATGGCCTCCTTGCCGAGCTTCATGATCACCTTCATTGCATGGTTCACCTCGCACTTCAACTTGTTCAACTTGTTGGACTTGTGCAATTTGTTCAGCTTGTTCAACTTGTTCAACTTGTTCAACCTGTTCAACTTGCGGTTCAGCTTGTGTACCACCGTATTCACCTTTGACTCTGACCGAGTCCATCTCTGCAAGCGACGGTACTAGCGCATCAGACAAGAGCGGTGCTTCCATCGTCAGCTCATCAAGTGCTCGAACAGCATCTCTTTCAGAAGGAGCCAGTTGCGTCGGCTTCGGTTCTTGCACCAGTGGATCAAACGAAAGGTTGCTGAACTCGTGGCTCTTTGGCAGCACTGGTTCCCCTAACGTTTCAATCAAATCCTCTGTTTCCACTCCATCTGCATGAACATGGGGCTTTGCGGAGGGATCTCCCAAGATTTGGGAGGCCTGAGTCGTCTCAGGCGCCTCAGGCGCCTCAGCCCTCTGTTCTGCCTCTCCTTCACCATCCCTTGCTGCGACTGCTGCAACGGCAGCAAGCTCGGCCTCCACAGCTTCAACTGGCTGCAGTTGCATCCCGTCAAGCTCAGCTTCCACAGCAAAGGGATTGTGCTCATCCTGGCCAAGCATTTTCAGTGCTCCACTGCTCCAGAAAACGAATATTCTGAATAAAGAGTCTAGAGTCCACAAGTGCACCTGGTCACCCTCTCCAGGATGATCATCAAGAAGATCTCAAGGCAAGGATTTGGACCAAGGGCTGTTCTACTCGAGGTGGCTTGCATCTCATTGCTTCTGATACATCTGATACCAGTAGCACGATGGAAGCTTATCTATGTGATGGACCTTTACCCCAATAAGTCAGCAAACAATCCAGGTAGATCTTGAGGAAACAATCAGACCAAACAACAAAGAAGGGGAAGAAACATACAAAAAAAAATAAAGTAAAAACAACAGGTTGACTTCGGGACGCTGGCACAAAGGCAGCAAATTTCGACTGAAAGGCCAGTTCCCGAGCGATAAAATTGGGCAAAAAGGCAATAGAAGCAGGAGAAACACAAGAACAAAGCCCGTCAAAATTGCAAGAGCAATGTAATGAATTACAATGAATTGCGCACAGCCAAAGCTCTGGACACGGCCTCTGACAGACTAAGCCACCAAGACCAGGACGCAGCTTTGCATAATCTAAATCAATATGCAGAAGGGATGAGAAGCAAAATCGCGCCTACGCTTTCAACGGCTGGGCCAGCACCAGAGATCGTCGTCAGCTCCTGGCACGAGACACATTGTCATTAAAAAGACAGACCGACCCCGGTTCCCAACTACAGCAGCACATTGCCCCCCCCCTGTGCAACAAGTGCATGTCCAGTGCCTCCTGTGGGGGTGAAGAGCCAGGAGCACCTGTCTGCACTGGCTGCACTGGCAGCGGGAAAAGTGGCAGTGCGTTCGATGAGGCCCAGCCGGGGTAACCAAGCCTCCACGAGCCCAGCCGAGCCACTTTTCTGCGACACCTCAGCACACCAGCACCACAGCCGATACCACCTGCTGCTGTCAGCTGTCTTGCAAAGAGAAAGCCAGCAAACAATCACCGAACCTAGATATCTATATAATATAGATAGTGGGTACATAGGGCTCGAACTCACCCCACGGATCAAATGGATCAGTGCCGAATGACAAAATGACCAAATTGTTCGGTCGCTTGCTGCCCCATTTTGGGCCAAATCCATCCTGCATGTTGCAGACAAGGAACCATCTAAGGAGGATTCAAGATCAGTGGCCGACGACTCGCCTTTGGGATCGTCCAACTCAGAAAGAAATTTGTACCTCAAACGAGAAGGAACAAGAATTTTGAAGTACAGTACCTGTAGCATTTCTCATGTGGAATTTGTTCACAACATGTCCAATACGCCCAACAGTATGGAGCGCTGCACCCACAAAATCATCACCTACACCGTACGGAGCCCCATGGAACTGGTTGGAGCACCCTTTGCTGAGCAAATCCATTGCAACAGGTACAGATCTGATGGTCCCCCTGGTCAGTGGTTGTCCTTTCAGCACATATTTAAATATCGGTTCTGGAAGTCTTACAGTCTCTATGACTTTAGAGCTTGCAAGCCAGCATGTCGATTCAATTCATCGGCGCGACTATTCGAAAGAAAACAACTTTTGGACCTTTGGACCAAAAACTGGGAAAACATATACAGGTACATGATGGGTAGAAAACACTGTGAGTAGGGAAATAATCCGTTTGTGCACACCCGTATTTGCATGTTGGCAGATGCACCTTTCCACATCACTGCACGATGTAGCGTCCGTTAGATAGATTGATTTATTGATTGATTAATCGATCGATTGATTCACTGATCAAGAAATAGATTCATATTCACCGGTATGTATGAAATACATGCACACACGTACGTAGAGATATATCATGGATGCTTGCAGTTTCTGAAATCATGTCAGAAGTGCTATGTATGCAAAGTGAGCTGAGCCATATGGCTTCCACGCAGCGTGGCTCTAGTTGGCTCCGAGTTCACAGAAAGGCAGAGCAGTAATGGTGATACCTCCCCAAAGCAGCTGGAGCTTCTCTGAGCTTCTATAAAATTCCCAGCAATTCCCTAAATTCAGTAAACAAATATACAATAAGTTGTGTTCAAAATAAGTTTAAAAAAAGAGCGGCCTCTTTTCCAATCTTCACTGCCAGTGTCGCAGTGTGCAGGTCCAGAGCCAAGTGGAGGCTCGGCAAAGCCTCGCTGCCTTCTCAGTCTCAAATTTCTCAAACCTGGAGGTGACTCGAGGTGACTTCAAGGATTGCTTCAGTCTGCTTCAGTCTGCTTCAATCTTGCTTCTTCTCGCTTCCTCTTCGCTTCATGGTGCTTTCCCAGGTATGTTGCCACATTTGACATGGCTCGCATTGGATGTCGGCTGGCTTCCGTCTTTGTAGTGCTGACATCTTTCGCCAAACGACACTGGTCACAGATGTGGAGCACACCTTCTCGCCTCAATTCAAAAGCTGCTTGATGCTGCTTGTCTCTGCTCAGCAGAAAAGACGCGACTGAGCGCATGGCTACTGGTGCTGCATCCTCAGAAGCAAGAGAGCGTTCTATCACCATAAATGATCATAAATGAAGACTGAATGACTGCAGTTAGACTTGAACTTAAACTATATTAAAGGCATTAAAGTGGTTTACATCAAGACAAGCACAGGCAGAACAGGTGCATGGCTCGAATGCTCGCGGCAGCTGAGGTGTTCACGTTCAAAATCATCTTGGGCGACACACCCCAGCGATCGCTTTGATTCACGTCTGCACCTGAGATTTCGAAAATGATATGTCTGGGTGTTCGGAATTATTATTAATATTCTGATCGTTCTTGTTATTCCTCATATTTGTTCGTCCCAGTAGCAGCTGTCTGCAGCTATTGTGCAAAGTAGCATTTTTTATCGTCTATCAGACCCACAGACGTGTCACAACATGTCTTGATTATTTTGCTTCTTGTTGTCGTTTCGTCTCGATTCTTGGAAGGACTTCCTGAACAGTGTCATGTGTCTACACTCCTCTTCATCGGGCTGGAGTGTACGGGGGGGGGTGCTGCAGCCCAATCACAAGCAGAACAAACTGAAAGACAAGTTACGATGTCTCAATAGCAACTTCACTAGATCAGAATGCTTTCGCCTTGGCACAGCAGCTCACAAACGTCGAAACCTTGCACTCTACATAGGGATCGAGCCGTTCCGGTAAAGACGCTAAAGTGACAGGAGGACGTGAGTCTCGTTTTCAAGGTGATAGGTCCAGCTGTTTGGTCTTATCTCAAGTTTGCTGCCTGCTATGTAAAAGCGTGGTCAAAACCATGGTGTTTTTCGCAGATTTCAAGACCAGCTGCCACGCAGCCCACCACAAGGGAGACCGTAAGTCTTCATCAGGAATGCTCACCTTGTTCTCGCTTGCAAGGCTCACCCACAGAATCAAAACTGTGAAGACTACCATTACAAGATGAACACTACATGCCAGGACTGCAACCTAAAAGACTCCATGTCTTTCCATGCCTGGATTTCAGCAATCCTGAGCAGGATCTCTTTCTGTGTAAGAGGTGGAATACAGTTCATAGTTTCATGTGAAGGAAGCAGTTGTCGACAGAGTCGAGATTCCCTATGTCAAACTGTTTGTTACCAAGGACAGATGCCTTTACAAGTACGGCCATTTTGTACTGTGCGGTCTTTTTCCTTAGTAGTTTCTTTCAGGCTACAGTTCAATCAGAGTCAAGTCAGTCCAGTGTAGTCTAGCCTCTTTGGTAATTTTAAAGTGCTATCTTGTTCTTGGGTTCTATGACATGGATGTGGCTTTCTTCAGCTTGTGGATCGCTAAAAACAACTTGAAAGACATTTGACTAAGGTGTCGATGACATTTCCATCAAGCAAGAGTCAATGCATCACATCCGTTGCAAACAAAATCAAAGGGCATCACACGTAATTTCTACGGTTGGATCAAGGGGGGAGTCGAAGAAGTCATTCCAGTACAGAGCGCCTGGCCTAGCATGGCCTAGCATGGTGCAGCATTTCATGTTGGAGTTGCCAAGAAGATCCAAGAAGCTGTAGCTCCAAAAACCAGCAAAACTCTGCAGGTCTGCAGGTGCCCCTCCTCGCAGAGAGCAAGGCCCTGATGTCATGAACTTTCCAGGCAAACCAAGCAAGGTCAGTTGACTTGACTAGCCAGCAAAACAGCCTGCGACTTAAACGGTTCAAGGAATGCATTGGCACAAGTCTTCAGTTGACCACAATCTCATCTGGCCAGCAAAGCAGCGTTGCATCACAAGGAAAAGAAATACCTCTCCTCCGCTGCCAAACACAAAGGCGTCCATGCCTCAGAGAAACCAAAAGTTGGTGCAAGAACACATTGGATGATGTTTGGGGAACCCATTTGCTGAATGTCACTGAATATCCCTGATATCTGTCCGCAATAGATATACATTACATACCAGTACGAAATACATGAATGTAAATAAATAATAGTTACTAAATCATACATGTACAAATGATTGTATATGTGTGTATCCAATGGAGACGTGTATAACTGAGCCCTGTTCGTCATCATCCGCATCATCGACGTGGGCACGGGACGTGATGAGCAACTTGCATGCCTTATCAGGTTCCAAAGCCAAAGCACAAGCACCTATCTTCTGCACTTTCCACACACGCTCTCAGTCTTTTTAAGGTTGTTGTGTGGCACTGCGTGGCACTGTGGCACTGGGACACGTGATGTGGTTTCGCTTAACAATTCAAAGCTGGACCAAGATATTCAAGGACGTCCATCCGGCCTCCGCATGGCCCTGATCAGCTGCCCAGTGCAGAGCAGTGCATTCGTTCCTTGCGGAGTTCTCTACAAAATTGGATGCATCCACCCAGAAAAGTTTCTGTTGCATCCATGGGCAAGGGAAAATCCTGCTATTCAAGCCAGAAATTACACACACATGGAAGTTGATGTAAGTTCTTTCATCTGCAAACGGTCATTTTTCGCGGGTAAAAAAATAAAATAACAGGAGCAACCAACGAACCTGAATGCGGTCACGTAAAAGACTTTTGTGAAACACGTCACTTGAACAATCTTGAACATTTTTCCCTTGCTTCCGTACCAGTGTACACTGTGGAGTGTGAAATGAGATGGACTACAGAGTGAGGAGTGTAAAGTGTAAAGTGTAGACTGTGGAGTGTAAAGTGTGGAGTGTGACGGGTGAAGTGTGACGTGTGAAGTGTCGAGTGTAAAGTGTGAAGGGTGGGCTGCAAAGTGTGAAGTCTAAACTGTAGAGTGTGAAGTCTAAAGTGTGGAGTGCAAGTGTAAAGTGTAGAGTGTAAAGTGTGAAATGTCAAGTGTGAAGTGTAAAGTGTAGGGTGCAAAGTGTGAATGAAGTATGAAGTGTAAAACTTGAATTGTAGAGTGTGGATTGTAGAGTGTAAAGTGTGGGGCGCAAAGTGGGAAGTGTCAAGTGTAGAGTGCACAGTGTGAAGTGTAGTGTGCTGAGTGTGAAGTGTAGGGTGGGGAGTGGGGAGTGTAAAGTCTGAAGTGTAGAGTGTTGAGTGCAAAATGAGGTTGGAGTATAAAGTGTAGAGTGTGGAGTGTAACGTGTGGAGTGTAAAGTGTAGAGTGTGGGGTGTGGAGTGTGGAGTGTGCAGTGTAGGGTGCGGTATGTGAAGTGTGGAGTGCAAAAGGTCAAGTGTAAAGTGTGGAGTGTGAAGTGGACTGTAAAATGTAAAGTGTGAAGTGTGGAGTGTAAAGTGTAGAGTGTAGGGTGTAGAGTGTGGAGTGTGGAGTGTCAAGTGTGAAGTGTAAAGTGTAGAGTGTAGGGTGTGAAGTGGAAAGTGTAAATTGCAGAGTGTGGATTGCAGAGTGTGAAGTGCAAAGTGTAGAGTGTTGAGCGTAAAGCGTAGAGTGGAGTGTAAAGTGTAGAGTGTGGAGTGTGAAGTGTGGAGTGTAAAGTGCGAAGTGTAAAGTGTAGAGTGTGGAGTGTCAAGTGTGAAGTGTAAAGTGTAGAGTGTAGAGTGTGAAGTGTGAAGTGCAAATTGTAGAGTGTGGATTGTAGAGTGCGAAGTGTAAAGTGTAGAGTGTTGAGTGTAAAGTGTAGGGTGTAAAGTGTAGAGTGTAGCGTGTGCGGTGTGGAGTGTGGAGTGTGAAGTGTAGAGTGTGGGATGGAAAGTGTGAAGTGTGGAGTGTAAAAGGGCAAGCGTAAAGTGTAGTGTGAAGCGTAAAGTGTAGAGTGTGGAGTGTAAAGTGTAAAGTGAGAATGTGGAGTGTAAAGTGTACAGTGTGTGGTGTGGAGTGTGGAGTGTAAAGGGCAGAGTGTTGAGTGGAAAGTGTAGAGTGTCAAGTGTGAAGTGTGGAATGTCAAGTGCGAAGTGTAAAGTGTAGAGTGTGAAGCGTAATGTGTAGAGTGTGGAGTGTAAAGTGTAAAGTGAGAGTGTGGAGTGTAAAGTGCACAGTGTGCGGTGTGGAGTGTGGAGTGTCGCGTGCGGAGTTTTGAGTGTAAAGTGTAGAGTGTCAAGTGTAAAGTGTGGAATGTCAAGTGTGAAGTGTAAAGTTAGAATGTAGAGTGTGAAGTGTAAAGTGTGGCTGTTAGAGTGTGGATTGTAGAGTGTAAAGTGTGGAGTGCAAAGTGGGAAGTTGGAAGTGTAAAGTGTAGAGTGTGAAGTGTAAAGTGTGAAGTGTAAAGTATAGAGTTTAAGTGTGAAGTGTAGAGTGTGAAATGTGAAGTGTAGAGTGGGGAGTGTAAAGTGCACAGTGTGAAGTGTAAAGTGTAAAGTGTAGAGTGTGGAGTGAAAGTGTAAAGTGTGGAGTGTACAGTGTAGAGTGTGGGGTGTGGAGTGTGGAGTGTAGGGTCTGGGATGTGAAGTGTGGAGTGTGGAGTGTAGGGTCTGGGATGTGAAGTGTGGAGTGTGGAGTGTAGAGTGTACGAGTAGTGTGTGAAGTGTGGAGTGCTGAGTGTAAAGTGTAGGGTGTAAAGTGTGAAGTGTGGAGTGTCAAGTGTGACGTGTAAAGTGTAGAGTGTAGAGTGCGAAGTGTAAAGTGTGAATTGTAGAGTGTGGAGTGCCAAGNGTAAAGTGTGAAGTGTGGAGTGTCAAGTGTGACGTGTAAAGTGTAGAGTGTAGAGTGCGAAGTGTAAAGTGTGAATTGTAGAGTGTGGAGTGCCAAGTGTAGTGTAAAGTGTGAAGTGTAAAGTGTAGAGTGTGGAGCATATAGAGTGTGATGTGTAAAGTGTGAAGCGTGGAGGGTAAAGTGTGAAGTGTGGAGTGGAGTGTAAAATGTAGAGTGTAAAGTGTATAGTGCGGAGTGTGAAGTGTGAAGTGCAAAGTGTAGAGTGGAAAGTGTGGAGTGTAAAAAGTGTGAGGTAAAGTGTACGGTGCAGAGTGTGAAGCGGAGAGTGCTGCGTGTGAAGTGTAGAGTGGGGAGTGGGCAGTGTGAAGTCTAAAGTGTAGAGTGTTGAGGGTAAAGTGTAGAGTGTAGTGTGTGAAGTGTAAGGTGTGACTTGTAGAGTGTGGATTGTAGAGTGTAAAGTGTGGAGTGCAGTCGGAAGTGTCAAGTGTAGAGTGTAGAGTGTGAAGTGCAAAGTGTAGAGTTTAGAGTGTAAAGTGTGGAGTGTGAAGTGTGAAGTGTCAAGTGTAGACTGTGAAGTGTGAAGTGTAGAGTGCGGACTGTAAAGTGTACAGTGTGGAGTATAAAGTGTAAAGTGTGGAGTGTGGAGTGTCAAGTGTGGAGTGTAAAGTGTAAAGTGTGAAGTGTGGAGCGTGGAGTGTAAAGTGTAGAGTGCGGGGTGTGGAGTACGAAGTGTGGAGTGGGAAGTGTAAAGTGTAGAGTGTGAAGTGTGAAGTGTGAAGTGTAAAGTGTAGAGTGTAAAGTGTGAAGTGTAAAGTGCAAACTGTGAAGTGTAGAGTGTGACATGTGAAGTGTAGAATGGGGAGTGTAAAGTGCACAGTGCGAAGTGTAAAGTGTAAAGTGTAGAGTGTGGAGTGGAGTGTAAAATGTGGAGTGTACAGTGTAAAGTGTGGGGTGTGGAGTGTGGAGTGTAGGGTCTGGGATGTGAAGTGCGGAGTGTGGAGTGTAGAGTGTACGAGTAGTGTGTGAAGTGTGGAGTGCTGAGTGTAAAGTGTAGAGTGTAAAGTGTGAAGTGTGGAGTGTCAAGTGTGACGTGTAAAGTGTAGAGTGTAGAGTGCGAAGTGTAAAGTGTGAATTGTAGAGTGTGGAGTGCCAAGNGTAAAGTGTGAAGTGTGGAGTGTCAAGTGTGACGTGTAAAGTGTAGAGTGTAGAGTGCGAAGTGTAAAGTGTGAATTGTAGAGTGTGGAGTGCCAAGTGCAGTGAAAAGTGTGAAGTGTAAAGTGTAGAGTGTGGAGCATATAGTGAGATATGTAAATTGTGAAGCGCGGAGTGTAAAGTGTGAAGTGTGGAGTGGAGTGTAAAATGTAGAGTGTAAAGTGTATAGTGCGGAGTGTGAAGTGTGAAGTGTAAAGTGTAGAGTGGAAAGTGTGGAGTGTAAAAAGTGTGAGGTAAAGTGTACGGTGCAGAGTGTGAAGCGGAGAGTGCTGCGTGCGAAGTGTAGAGTGGGGAGTGGGCAGTGTGAAGTCTAGTGTAGAGTGTTGAGGGTAAAGTGTAGAATGTAGTGTGTGAAGTGTAAGGTGTGAATTGTAGAGTGTGGATTGTAGAGTGTAAAGTGTGGAGTGCAAAGTCGGAAGTGTCAAGTGTAGAGTGTAGAGTGTGAAGTGCAAAGTGTAGAGTTTAGAGTGTAAAGTGTGGAGTGTGAAGTGTGAAGTGTCAAGTGCAGACTGTGAAGTGTGAAGTGTAGAGTGCGGACTGTAAAGTGTACAGTGTGGAGTGTAAAGTGCAAAGTGTAGAGTGTGGAGTGTGGAGTGTCAAGTGTGGAGTGCAAAGTGTAAAGTGTGAAGTGTGGAGCGTGGAGTGTAAAGTGTAGAATGCGGGGTGTGGAGTACGAAGTGTGGAGTGGGAAGTGTGAAGTGTAGAGTGTGAAGTGTAAAGTGTGAAGTGTAAAGTGTAGAGTGTAAACTGTGAAGTGTAAAGTGCAAACTGTGAAGTGTAGAGTGTGACATGTGAAGTGTAGAATGGGGAGTGTAAAGTGCACAGTGTGAAGTGTAAAGTGTAAAGTGTAGAGTGTGGAGTGGAGTGTAAAGTGTGGAGTGTACAGTGTAGAGTGTGGGGTGTGGAGTGTGGAGTGTAGGGTCTGGGATGTGAAGTGTGGAGTGTGGAGTGTAGGGTCTGGGATGTGAAGTGTGGAGTGTGGAGTGTAGAGTGTACGAGTAGTGTGTGAAGTGTGGAGTGCTGAGTGTAAAGTGTAGTGTAAAGTGTGAAGTGTGGAGTGTCAAGTGTGACGTGTAAATTGTAAAGCGTAGAGTGCGAAGTGTAAAGTGTGAATTGTAGAGTGTGGAGTGCCAAGTGTAGCGTAAAGTGTGAAGTGTAAAGTGTAGTGTGAAGTGTAAAGTGTGAATTGTAGAGTGCGGCGTGTAGAGTGTCAAGTGTGGAGTGTTAAGTGTGAAGTGTCAAGTGTAAAGTGTAGAGTGTGAAGATGTGTGAAGATGTGTGAAGTGTAAAATGTGAAGTGTACAGTGTAGAGTGTAAAGTGTTGACTGTCAAGTGTGTAGTGCGTATAAAGTGTAGAATAGAGACTGGAGGGGGTCAAGTCTAAAGTGGTGAGATGCAACTGCACCAAATACTGCGCCTGCCACCCAACATGACGTTCCACACTCGACGGATCTGCACCAAACGCTGCGCCTGCCACGCAAACTGAGACTTTGAGAATGTCCCAGGCCTCCCACACGATTTGCACGTTCTCACCACTTGACGCAGCCCTGACATTGCGATTCGCAAAAACACGCAACACGACACGTCTAAAGTGCTGCACCTGCCACGAAAAATGACCATGGAGGTCTCCGAAGTGCTGCGCCTGCCACGAAAAAAGAAACACGTCTGGAAAGGACGCGCAAGTATTGCGCCTGCCACACAGAACGATTTTCGTCGCGTCATGGAACATGTTGGAATGTCACAAAGCGCCACGCTTGCCACACGAAACGACGTTTCGACACGTTTGAAACCTCCAAAAATGACCACCTTTGCAGCTTTCCCCATAGGCACGGCCATACGGCGGCCACGTGGACATCAAGACGGCATCAAACAAACACAGCTCAACCCCCAGACCCTCAAGGTAAAACGAGAACCCTTCGCTACGCATTCGGGAATATACGTTCGCGAAGCTTTCGCGACTCCCACCTTTTTTTTTTTCGGGAGGTTATTGTTATCCACTTTTGTGCTGCCGAGATGCACTCAAGCTGTATATAAACGGCAACTGTGCGAGTGATCTTGTAGACAGCTAAAAGCATATTCAAGGCCATGCTGGGAGAATTCCAACAGGAAACAACAGAGTATCATTGTTTCCAGGTTTCCATGGACACCTTCTCTTTCGTACTGCTCTTTCGCGGAACTTTCGCGAAACTGTCCCGAGAATTCCTTGGGAATCAACCAAAAATCCGCCCGCACCGAAGGTGCCGAGGCGTTTTTTGTTGGCACGCATTATCCGTAAGCAATTGCAATAGCTATTAAGCTTTAGCTTGGGGGGGGGNTTGTTGGCACGCATTATCCGTAAGCAATTGCAATAGCTATTAAGCTTTAGCTTGGGGGGGGGGCATTTTTGCTCTAGAATCGTGGGTTTTTCCACGTTTTTGAAAAGGTC
>BGPT01000214.1:384225-399242 GCA_003297045.1 Symbiodinium sp. clade C Y103
CAACATAGAGCCAACATTGGACCAACATACTCCAACTTTGGAACTCCCAAGCTAACACTCCGGTGCGGGCGGTTGTCGTCGCGAAGCGACCAGAATACAGTACCAAAAAATCGTACCTTGGGAGCGCAGTTCCACTTGATTACAATAATGTACGTGGGTCTATTCAATTCCTGCTAGTCTTAATTCAGAAGGTTCTCACTTCACCTAGAAAAACAATATGATAAACCACCTCATCAATAAAAAACTGTTCGCCATTCCTTTCGCCAAATAAGAAGTTACTTTGGCGAACTCAGAATAACTTGCGCAGGGTCTCGTGTTGTAACACTGGCGGCCTTTGTAATCAACAATCCTTACAAGGACTTTTAGATCAACTCCCACATCCATAAAGACCTCTTGCTCCACAACTACAACGTCCACATTCCACATGAAATGCAAATCTAAAGTCTGGCCACCAGCATTTGTCGCAGTAACGGTGACAGGCCAATTTTTCCACAAGGTGTGAGATGTGACTCACAACAGGTTGCTATGCATGTTACGCAGGCTTCAAGTGAGTGTCTCGTCGGTAGTCCGGACATCTGCTGAAGCCTGGCAGCCACCCAAAACAAACAACGGCAACCCCTGTCCACCTACAGGCCCCTGATTCAACGCTGTGCGCCGCAATCCAAGTCATCCAAGTCATCCAAGTTGCTCCCATTCATCTTCCAAAGATGACAATCACGTTCAAAACTCTCCAAAAAACACTCTCCATCCAAACATGGCCCACCTTCAGAAGGCACCGCAGCACGTCCACCTGTCCAGACCCTGCCGCCGCCAGCAAAGCGGAGCCGGCTGCACTGCCTTTGCCACCGGGTGGACCCGGATTCTCAGCGACTCTCAGGCGCCCATCCCTAAGGATGGCAGTAAGGAGCCATCGCACCCATGGTTCCCCACCTGCCTGGCACTGAAGCAAGGTTGATTCAAAGGTCGTGCAAAGTTGTCTGGTACAGAAACCTTTCCTTTCTTTTCTTTATATTATTCATAGGCTCTGTCTTGCAAACTTTAGTGAGCTGTACGCATCAAAAGCTTCAAAGAGTGATTACATGTGACACGAAAAGGTGCCTTATGACAAGAAGGGCGGGCACATGGTTGCTTAGTGGCACAAAATCACCACGACTCTTTCGCAGTATCATTCTAAGCGAAGTATTGTGTTACAAGTATTTGCAAAATGTAGAGTATATATCATAAAGTATCGTTTTTTGCAAATATGCACATATTTATGTTCGATTCATTTTCAAATCTCACAGGGCTTCAAACTTCAAACCATCCACATCATGACATGGTGTGTCCTTGGCAAACCAGCAGAGGATCTTGCAGAAGAGGCCTGCACGCAACCCCGCAGAATGTAGCATGCATTTTGCGCCAGGAATTCTGCCAGTTTTTTCCCCAATATCACAAAAATGTCACCAAAGCTAGCACAGGATCAAGTCATCTAATGTCTGCTGGCAACAATCCATTGCTCCTTTTGCCAGATTTTGTGAAATGGGTTGATTTGCGACGAACCTTCTGGATTGTCCTCGACCTTGGGATGAAATCCCAGCTGACAAAGTGTCTGTCTTCCCAAGACTCTGGCAACTGCAAGTCTTATATCAGGTTCGAATCGACGACAAGATTTCGAAAGAGCAAATGCACAAGGCAGCACTACGGAAGGGGACGTTGTCTTGAGAGGTGTTTGAGGGCATGTGAATTCAAGCTACCAAATCACCGTTGCAGAATGGAGAAGTCTCGCTGTCTCGCTTTTAGCAAACGGTTGCAATTGTTCACCTTGGGCGCTTGCATGGTCACCAGTCTTGGCAAAGAGCCGGAGAGACTCCACAGAAGACACACCTGGGCAAGCGCCGTGGACACCGTCCAGCATGAGAAGCGATCCTCGCTTCCACTTGCATGAACTTGCTCTCTTCATTTCTTCATTTGTCCAGTGGTAAAGACAAACTGTGTTCCTGGCAAATACGTTTCTGCCTTGGTTGTGATAGCTGATTCCAGTCACGAGGTCGTGTAAAGTTGTGAAACAAGCCAACTGGTCAATGTTCAGAACACATGCCATGTTTCTCTTTGCTGATTTGATCCAGCAAACTAGAGTAACTACACCACTTCTATGCACTGAGGGATTTCTTGCATCGAAAGATCTTGCTTGCAATGCTTGGTGTCGACCAATAAAAAAGGCTCTCTTTTGCGGTAGGATCCATGTTTCGCACAAAATCAGCTTTGGTGCTTATGGACTTGCTATAAGGACCAATAGCTCAATAGCTGTCTCTAAGAATACAAAATTGATTCAAACATGCCAGTCAATCTAATTCTGCCAGGAAACACCCACGGCAGACTGGCGATACTCAGGGCCAAATGTGGCACTTGCAAACCATTTTCAAGATCAGCACCATCAAGCCAAGATGGTAAAGCCTGACGAGTTCAGAGGCCAAGTTTTGAGCCACCATTGGGAGAGGGAGCTTCGCATATGAACGGGACATATGCTAGGCTGCTAGGCAAATGAAATTAGAACAAATGGATTGTGCAATGGTGAAGCATCCAATGTGAAGAACAAAAACCCAAGAAGGCTCATTGTTTGAAAGGCTGGCTTTGGACAGCCTGCTGCTGCTGGCAGTCGCAACGCAAGAGCCCGTGCGTAAAAAAAGAAAGGCTGGCTTTGCCGGTTGTGCATGCCAAATCATCCGTCAAACTTGATAGGACTGGAGTGGACCAAAGGTAGGTTCTGCTGGATCAGGGAGTTTGAAGTGCAGGTTTTGAATCCTGGAGAAGCAAAGGGTGCAGTATGAAAGATTCAACACAAATGAATATCAAAAAAAGGAGGGAAGTCTGGGCAACGTCTGTGATCGCTGGTCTTCTCCGGACAGCCTTGAAAAACAAATCTTTGCCCGGGCCTTGTTACACAACTTAAGGTCATCCACTGCTACCTACTACGCCGCCGTTTGGCAGAGAAATGCAAGACGTAATTTCAGTTTTTGCATCCTTGCAAGCAAGGCTGCCCTAGTGTTTTTTAGCTTGGGATGATCAGGACGATGATGGTGGTGATGACGATGGCGGGTGTGGGGTGGCGGTGGTGATGAGGATAGCGGTGATGGTGGTGATGATGATGATGATGATGATGATGATGATGAAAATAAGATTTATGGGGAGGAAAATAAGGAGGATGAGGATGGGGACAAGGATGAGGACAAGGATGATGGCAAGGATGAGGATGAGGATGAGGAGGATGAGGAGGATGGGGAGGATGAAGGGGTGCGGTCCTGCTGTCTGAGCCGGCTATCCTCAGTCTGGGCTGTATTAAAAGCCCTATCTGAGTGGCTGGTGAGCAGGAAAGGCATGTCAAGTTTTTTCGCTAGCTTTGATTTTTAGTCAACCTTACAGTAGAACATGCTGGCCAGAAAAAACGCGAACGCAAGCGTAGCACCAAAGAACCCAGTCCCTAGGTGCTAAAATGCCTTGTATTAGGCAGGGGGGCGCTACATCGACAAAGAACCTGGTCGGGTATTTTTCCTTTCTACGGTGTTGTCAATTTTTGCTGTGCTGTCCAGGACTAGCTTGCAGGCGGGTGTAGAACATGCCGGACGGGTGCCACAAGAAACATAGCAAATGCCTTGGGCCACAAAAATCTGACAAAAAATGCGGGCAAAGTCCATTTGCAGAATTGTTGCCAGAAACACCTTGCAACATGGGATAAATAAATTACGAAGCTGAAAGAAGAGCGGCGAAAGAAATGTTTCTCAGAGCTAAGCACGCCACGCAGCAAAGTACATATGTATAAGAAAGAAACATTAACAAAACATGGTACAAAAGAGAGAAAAGCAAAGTCATTCAAAGTCATACTGTCAAAGAAATGCAATTGAAAAAGGGAAATGTTGGAAGGGTTTGTTGAATGAGGGCTGTGACGAAACTAAAGTAACAGAAAAGGCAGCCGTAAGCGCTACAGGGACAGCGCAGAAAACAAAAACAAAGGAGTAAAAGAAGTTAATGACAAAACTGCTGCGCAGAGAACAGTTCCAAGCACTGTTGGAAGGAATGCAGGTACATGATGGGAGAACAAAATGACAGAAATGTTGTAACGAAGTGTTGAATCTAATCAAACTGCTGATATCTTCGACATTGCCTAAACCAACCCAGAACATAAAGTCCAGATCTGCTATATACAGCCACGCTTATGTGGAAAGCCGAAATTTCACTGACCAGGGGAGAATCGAATTGGGGGCCCCTAAGACCAAATCAAAGACTAAACAAGGAAAAATCAGTGATTGAAGCCCGACCCAGCCCCAAGTACTAAAGTGTATTGAACGGAGCTAGCCTAGGCTACCTTTCTCGTGATGTAGCGAAGGGTTCTGAGTGGTCAGGGGATATAGATGGATACAGTATATCATATAGGTCCTTGCTATCTCATTGGTATTTCACGCTTCAGGCTTAGGGTGCACAAATCAAGACCTTCTCGGCTGGTGTTTTGTATCAGTTGTTCAAGGTCTTCAATTGTAACACAATGGTCAAACAAGCGCAGGACATCACAGGACATGAGATGATGCACACAGGGTCAGCAGATGTCAGCAGTACGAAATTTTAAGGTAGCCTGAGTTGGTGCTGCGCCAACTGGAGCATCTGAGTGTCTGGGAGAGAGCACCCTGAAATATCAACTTGACATCACTTGACATCCTTGAGATAGACTCCCTGGACTGCCAGAACAAAAACAAACAATTTGCTGGATCACATGTTTCCTCCATATGCTATGCTATGTGTCACTATAACATCTCTGTAGCTGGGCTTGCATAGAAAGATAGTATCTCTTCACTCACTTCAGGCAAACAATCAAAAACCATGGGTTGAAAGTTGATGAGATGTTTTTGCAAAGTTCTACTTCTTGTAGCCCAGAAATTTGCTGGAATCTGCATGAACGGCTCATTGTGCGCGTCCTTACGTTGCATCAGAAAAGACAAATGACACATTTCGAAAACATGAAGAACAAAAGCACCTCCAGTGAGCGACAGACTGAACGCACAGGTAGATCCTCCGGCGCCTTCAGGCAGCCACAACAGAGGCAGCAGAACATTTGCGAATGAAACTGATGCAAGGAAACGCCAACTGCCACTTAATCTGGATATGTCAAAAATAAATATGCAAGTCTTGTGGCGTTGCACTTTTTGCAAGAGCATCTTTGATGAAACTACAAGCAGGGAAAACTTGACGAATGTGGCTTGCATTGAGCCATCCATGCAGCAAGCAAAGTCTTGGCAGAGCCTTTCCATGAATTACCTCTCCAAGTCGTTTGCTTTTTGCAAGTGTTATAAACATGTTCGCTGCAACCCTGACGTTTGACCGCGTCTGAAGATAAGTTGATGTTACTACCCCAATCCACATATTTGCCAGAGGGGGTGGCGGATTTTTGATTTTTATCCCCTATTGGGATAAGTTGATATTACTACCCCAGTCCACATATTTGAGGGGTGGGCGGATTTTTATCCCTTATGAATATATATATATATATATAAGTTGATGTTACTACTCCAATCCACATATTTGCCAGAGGGGGTGGCGGATTCTCCCTTATTAAGATAAGTTGATGTTGCTACTCCAATCCACATATTTGCCAGAGGGGGTGGCGGATTTTTATCCCCTATGAAGATAAGTTGATATTACTACCCCAATCCACATATTTGCCAGAGGGGGTGGCGGATTTTTATCCCCTATGAAGATAAGTTGATATTACTACCCCAATCCACATATTTGCCAGAGGGGGTGGTGGATCTTTTACCCTTTTGATATTATAAGTTGATGTTACTACCATGTTGGGTGTGGTCGAACGTCCGGGTTGGGGGGAACACGCTTTCATATGTGCGAGGTATGGCTATGTCTGGAGCGAAGATCAGTATCAGTATGACCAAACTTTCCATAAAAATGGAATTGCTTCTTGGAGAAGCTGAGAGCAAGCACCAGAAAGCATAGCACGGAAGGGCATTCAACAGATCAAACACGCCTAAACCGCTAAAACAGGGTAAGCTGGGCCAAAAAATGTTTCTTTGTACATCTCTCTCCCAGGCCTCCAAATAGTCCCACAAGCGAAGAGACAGGCAATCCCAAATGTTCTCTCTGGAAACTAGCTCCATGATGGGATGCAATTGACGCCAGTGATGAAAAGAGGAAGGAAAGGGAAAAAGTTGAATGGTCAGTGTCTCCTGAGTGTATACTATCTGCTTGGAGATGCTCTAGGAAGAAAGGATAAGAAAGGCCGGGGCAAAACCGATTGCTCAGCTGTTTGTTTGAGATTACAATTCAGCTGCGCAGCTGCGCAGTAGAATTTTCATCGGTTTGAGGCTGTGTCAAGATCAGCAGTCAGTTCTGGAATGGACGCAAATGGAGCTGTTTATCTTCACAGTGCACTTCGAAAATCTTCGAAATCAGTGTGGCAATAGTGCACCTTTTGCGAGTCAGCAGCTCTAAGTCTGCCCTACTAGCTCATATCCAAAGGAGACCGCTGCCCACTTTCCTCACAATCTTCTGCCTCTGTAACTGTATACAACTGGTACAAATATAATCAAGTTGAGTGGCGATGCAAGAACACACAGAATTTGAGAGAGGGCACAGTCTCAGCTTAAAATTTGGATAGATGAGAGAGTAGCTCTGCTGCTGTACGTGGACAATTTTCTGTGAGTTCAATACGTTCAACACAGTGCAATCCCAAAACATGAGGGGCCCTACCTTTGGGATTTCTGATTTCTGCCGCTGCAAACGGAAAGGCATCAGTCATCCTTCTCCTTCCTTACTTGCGCAGCAGAAAAAGAGCCATGCAGAAACACAATTTTCGAAGGAGAATGATCTTCGTGAAAGCAATAAAACACTATCAACATCTATCAACTATCCACGCATTCTTTGCCATTTTCAGTTGTCGTGCAATGGCAGGCCCTCGCCACCAAAGCAGCTCATTGTTCGCAAGTATCTGGACATCCCCGCAAGACAAAGACACAAACGTTAAAAGCATACCTGACATGGTGTTCAAGGGCTGAAAAAAAGACCAGCATCGTCTTGCACCAGAATACGATTGCTCCAACAATCGCAACCTTGGCTGAAACGACTTGGGGAAGGAACACCATGGGATGTCTTGCCAAGTGAACATATCAGCAATACTTTACATGTCATTCACTGGCATTTGTGTGCACTCTGTGTTTGTGTGAGCGTGCCGTGTCTGAGTGTGTCTGCTTGTGTGTGTGTTGTTTGTGTGTATGGGTGTATGTGTGTATGTGTGTGTGTGTATGTGTGTCCCGGAGGGTTTTGTACAAATGCACTGTGTATCGCATCATGTTAAGACAATTGAAAGAAGAACAAACGATAGGATTGAAACAACGGAACTAAGCAAACAGTACAGCAAAAACTCATGATATAAAACCGTTGAAAATGTTTCACGTTCTATACTTGGTTCCTCTGTTTCAGTATGTGTGCGTGCTTGTGTCGGTGCGCACTCCTGTAGTGCCCATGAAATCTGTACTCGATGAATTGTCAGTTGCATGTAATTTTCTCACATCACTACATCACTTTTGATGGCCGCAAAAAAAAGAACACGCAAACACCAAAGCACCCATGAAGGATGTTTTACATGCCTGCACCTTGGTGTCTGTTGATGGGCGGGCATTCTATGTTGCTGCAATTTACTGCATCATACATCATAATGCAATTATATAACTGTAATGTTACTGCAATTAAGTGTATGTGACTGAGAAGGCCATGAGATGTTTCATGGCAACGTTCTGAACTGTTTGGTTTGTTGAGCGTCCGGACTGTGACACCCCACTTCAAAGGTGTATCAAATCGCAAGGCATCCCAAGCGGTGATGAGATGAACATCCTGCAGTCGCCAAATCCAAGACTCGTGCAGTCCCAGTTTGCAGTGGTTTGATACATCAGGACCATCAGGGTCATGATTTCTAGATATTTCTAGCCCATTCTGAACTTATTTTGCAAATTTCGCTTTGGCCATCCACTCGTACCAGTTGGGAACGAGAAACAGACAAAACTGATCATAAAGTTTTTTGATATTTTTGACCAGTTGCCAAGCTGGGCATGGCAGTACAAGATTCCAAGAGAACACATTGTACCCAGAAGCAATCAAGTGGCATACTGCTGCATACTCCACTCCCTCGTATCAATATTGGAGGAGGTTGCGAGCAAACACCAAAATAAAGTGAATGCTGCCCTTGGCGCGGCACAAATCTCAAGGTATTGCGGAAGCGGCACCCATGCCATGTTCTTTCTGCATGGGTGTTGTTTAAAAAGACGGGGAATCAGCGTCCGGGTGACCACAGAAACAGAGTTTGTGTAAGGCCTGGCGTGTAGGCACTTCCTCAGAAGAATTGCTGCAATGTTCATCCTCCAGAAGAACATGGGCTTTGACCGTAAATCTATCATGGGAAGTCTGATGTTAAACGCGGTGTTACCTTTGTGTGACTTATGATCGTCTTTGTGTGGGTGTGGCATTGGGGTCGCATGTTATCATTGCCAAAGAAAAATCCTTCATATGTATATATATATATATATTTATTTATTTATATGTATATGCATACATATGTATATATATATAGTATACATATGCAGTATACGTAATAAAGCCTTGGTCGTCACGTGTTGTTTTTGGCGGGCACAGAACTCAGCTGTCTGCGAGTACATATTTCCTCTGAATCACATTGTCACGGCCACGCTAAGGGTTTGGCCACGCTAAGGGTTTCGTCACATTGCATTTTAGCATAGCAAGTACAGCATTTCTGTATTCAGTTTTGCCTTGTGTTGGAGCTTGACTTCGGAAGCACAATGGACGACCAAAGCAAACTGGCTATTCTTCCGAAGGCTGCCCCATCATATTTGGTACTTGATGACCAATTTGCCTCCGTTGATATCTGTCAACCCTGGAGCAACAAGATTCAGCACATCAGGGAAGAATGGTCTTGAAAAGCATCTTCCGTGAAAATACGCAATGAACGACATGCAGAATGATGGAGGTGCACAAAGCAAGACCCCGGCATCAGAGAAGGTCAGCCGGCGAGGGCAATCTGAATGCAGCTGCACAGGATGCAGAATGGGCTTTGTTGCCAAAGGTCAAATAAATGCTTTCAGATTGCCATGCCGGTTTTGACTCCTGGATAAACATTGCAAAGAAGCAGTGGACAAACAGCTGCTCCGCTATCATTGCAAGAATTTGATGCATTGACGGACGCTGGAAAGGAAAAAAGTTACAAACAAATACAATAACATGTTCAAACTGAATCAAACTGTCATATACTTGGTGCTCAAAACCTTCAGAGCATGCCATCAACTCACTGGTGACAGGGACCCCAAACATTGATAGAAAAGAACCCATGAGCGCTGCAGTCTGTGGATCCAGATTTCAGATCCATATCCGCCGACCCCAGCTAGCAGGGGGCGCGCATCATTGAAGGACCCCGCTGGTCCTTCAGGGCCTTGCTGTTTCAGCGTGGCGAGGGGTGCTTTTTGCTAGTTCTTTTGCTACCTCCAGAAAGCAACCTTAGACCGTGCCAGCGGCCAGCGTCGGCACCCTTTCCGTCCATCACAGTGTTTAAGCGTGGCGGAGGCTGCAACGACCCCTCTGGGCGGCTGCAGGGGGCGGCAGAAGACCAAACTCAAAGTCCTTAAGGCTCAATTTACCCATGGGCAGCATTCCTGGTGAAATTCAGTGACAGTCCAATGTCCAAGCCCTTCAAACCGTGTAAGCATGTGTAAGCCCAGATATTGACAATTGGCGACGATCAGCGACGATTGGCGACGATTGGCGACGATCGGCTCCATGGCTATGTCGGACTCTGTCCTCCAAATCGCTCGGCTTGATATCGCCTCCAGGAGTGACTGTCAGCCACGGCACGCGGTAAGTGGGTGACTTCCGAAGCCTCGGCGATTCGGAGCGCTAACCCCCTCAGCTGAAAAAAAAGAACAAGTAAAGCAGTAAAGCTCAAAGATTGTTTCAAGGCAAAGTCCCAGGCATAGTTCAAGGCAAAGCAAAGCGAACGTTCCAGATGCTGATCTTTGGATAGAAGCAGTTTTCTGTCTCAGCTTCAAGCTTTGTTCTGGCATAGATAATTGGGGAATTGGCATCCTCATCCCTAAACTCGGTTAGGTACCTCCAGAATGACAGGAAGGTCACCATTCATCACGTCACATGCACGGCGAGCACGAGCATTTCCCTTTCGATCCACTGGCGCACCAGCTATATCTCTTGCCGTCTAGGGAAGCATGCACCAGAGCTAGCTTGACCTGCCAACTTAAAAAACTCAGGAGCGCATCACACAGTTTTTTCCGTGCTTTGGAAAAAACCTCTCTGTTCTGTTTCAGACAAATTGTTTCATAGTAGATTCCTTCGATTTGCTAACTGAAGGGGCCCAAAAAATTGAAACATGTTCCCGATTGATTCCCCGGTAGATTTCCTACTGTGAGAACAACACAGCTTTAAAACATCACCTTGAGCAAACTCAGGATTGGGACAGATTGGGACATGCATCTTTTCGTAGGTCATGCGAGACAAGGCCATCTGCAAATTCACCAAGTGCCTCTTTGGCAGTGAGGTTGTGGGCACTGCAGCCCATGGTGCAACTGAAGACCCTGGCGCTGCTCTGTATCCGAAGCATTCTGAAGCTCCAACACAAACTGTTTGGCTAACGAACTTGCTCCAAGGCAAATCATAGCATTGCGCACATGGTCTTCTCACGCTGTTCCCAGGGGACAAAGCGATCAAAGCTCTTGTGGTAAAACAAGGGTTCAAACCTGAGCCATGACAATCCAAGATGCGATCCAAGAGGTGTACTAAGTCACAAAGTGTACTATCCGACTATCGTCCTTGCTGAGATTGGCGCTGGTAGAAGCCATTGAACTGACCCGCCTAGTCAAAATCCCAGGAGGTGCCACTGCCACAGACTTGTTTCGCCAGCGAGAATTCAAAGGTGAAAGAGCCATGACAACATGTCACGCACAAGGCCTCTGCAGCGGGAATGACAGGTAGGCTGTTGTTGTCAAAAGAGATCCTCGGAAAATTCTGCGACTCTATGTTCTTTTGTACCAAGCTAGAGTTCTCACGTGGCCTTTGGTGCCAAAGCAAGGATCATGAAGGATCATGAACAGAATGAAAAGCCAAAATGCTCTGACGGTCTAAGATTATTCAAGATGATGTTGAAAACGGTGTCGACGAAAAATGCACTGGCGTCAACTTGAGTCCCGGGGGGGATGAACGAAAGCTAAGATTCACATGAGCTTGGAAACATCATGGGATTTTGACATGCTGAAGACAGAGTGTCTAGAATGCAGAGATGTCTAGAGCAACTATATGCGGACAATGTCAATGGTGGGATTATAGAAATTACTGTTGTCCTGGAGTTTCGCACGCGGAACAGCATTTTTTTGTGGGGCTGAAAGTGGAATACTTTTGACACGATTTGCAAAGAACATATTTATATGATCTTCAACTTTGGGCCCACCAACAGTTACAATTCTTGTGGGGCTCACTGCGGGCAAGATATGCAAAGGCCATGTTTAATCTTCAACTTTGGGCCTTGGGCCCCCTAAAAATTATAACTTTTATGGGGGCTCAAATTTGAATACCTTTGGCGAGATTTCCAAAAAACATATCTAATCGTCAAGCTTGGGCCCCACCAAAAAAGAAAATGTAGGGTTCAAATTTGAATACGTTTGATAAAATTTGCATGAATTTGCGATGAACACATCTAATCTTCAACTTTGGGGCTCACCCAAAATGACAATCTTTTGTGGGACTGAAATGTGAATACTTCTTGACAAGAAGTGCAAAGAACACACTTAATCTTCAACTTTGAGCCCCACCAAGAATTCTATTTTTTGTGGGGCTCAAATTTGAATACTTTTGAGACCATTTGCAGAGAATATATTTTAATCTTATCCAAAAGCATTACTCTGTAGGGGTCTGGACCCCAAATAAGATATACATATGTTGCAGCATTTAATTTTACATATGTTTGATGCATTTTTTGACGCAAAATTCTGCATTTGTTTGCGTGCGAGTGTTTGCACTTGTTACGGCATTTAATTGCATTTGTTTGCATTTGTTGTGGCATTTGTTTGCATTTGTTGTGGCATTTATAATATATAATTGCATTTGTTGTGGCTGCAATTGTTGTGGCATTTGTTTACATTTGTTCTGAAATGTTCTGAATATATTTTTGCATATGTACGACACAAACCGTAAATGCTGGAACAGGTAGAAGCATATATGTAATGTATGCAAGTATAAGTAAGTCTATGTGTAATTAAATGCAACAACAAATATATAAGATCTGATTTTGTGAAAATAAAATCTTGTTTTGTGTAATGACATAATCATGAAATAAGATCTTATTTTCACAAAATAAGATCTTATGCATTTTTTGTTGCATATTTTTGCATTTGTTGATGCATTTCTTAATGCATGTGTTTGCATTTGTTGGGGCACAAATTATAAATACGCGTTGCGCAAAGTTACGGTCCAATATATGCACATCTGTCGAGCACGTACACGTATGTGTAAGCACAAAGGTTGAGCAAGTCAGGGTAAGTGCAGAGATATATGATGTGACAGATAAATCAAGAAATGCAAACACAAATGAGGAAAAATGCAAGCACAAATGGTAAGAAAAAAAACGTGTCCATGTGTAAGGCGACATGTTGAACAAGAAATGCAACCATATGTTTGGTAGCGTCGGTATCAATGTAAAATAAATGCAGTAAGAAATGGAGAGCATACACGTATGCCTCCGTATGGGGTCTATAGAGAAGGTCTTCAAAGAGCTTTTAATTAAACTAAAAATCTTCAACTTTGGGCCCCACGAAAAAGCATATTTTTGTGCGCGGCTCAAATTTGAACTCAAAGTTGAACATGTTTTGACAAGATTTGACAGGGGACAAGTGGTTCTACGACCCCTCCAAGACCTTTGCACATTGCTGGTATATGTGTGGCTGGCATCAACGGGAAAGCACATTTTAAAAAAAACTAAGCTAGAGCGTTAAAGAGGGACCTCAGAACGCCCCTGGCAGGATTTGAGCCCGTGACCATCTGCTTCAACACCGCTTCAACATGCCCGGGGAGCTTAGGGGGGGAGGGTGGGGGTTTCGTGTGGAAACTCACTGTGTCGGAGGCCTGCCCCTCCCCTTGCTGAAGCAAGAATAAACTCCAGCTAGCTACCGCTAGCTTTCGTGATGACCGCTCCATGACTGCTCGTGGCCGTCTGTGACTGTCCGTGTCCCTGTGGGTCCCTGTGTCCAGGCCCTCCCACGGATCTAGGTCAACGCTGCCAAGGCCCCGGAGGATCACCACCTCGCGAAAGTCACGCACCCTCCACGCGTTGCACAAGGGTCAAAAAGGGGTCAACTCTGCAATTTAGCGAATTCACCGCCAAATTCTTCCAATCAATTTAGACACCACTTGAATCAAATCAACTTCCTCTGCACCATTCGTCTGTGTCATCAGAACGTAGGCCATAGGCCATGTGAGAGAGCTTGTCCTCAAATGTACCAGACATATATATGTATATATGTATTATGCATATGTGTGCAGAGCGCAGAATGTGTATATTATATATATATATATATACATATACATATGTAACATTTACATCTGTACATCGAGTAAAATAGTCAGATGTCAGAAGGTCAAGGTTTGTCGCCCAGCAGAACACGCTGCACAGTTGCGAATGTACTTGCAGTGTTTGCCTCTTCGCTGTGTTGCCAATGCATCTCCGAGTGCCGAATTCAGTGCAGAAGGCTGAAGGGAGCGAAGAAAGTGGACTTCACATCTGGTAGCTAGTGGGACCATGACTTTCAGAGGACCGGTGCAAACCATCCAAAACAAAGTACTAATTTGTCACGTTTTGGTCCATCATTGATTGATCTGACTTCGCCTTCCCAAGTCCCAACCTCGTGCAACTTTGCCATTTCCATATTTCTTTTGCGTGCCGACGAAGAACACGGCCGACCAAACGTCGCCGGCCATGATCGGCGGAAGGCAGCTGTTTCAATCCACAAAGATCAAGAGATTCCAACCAAAAGCTACGTAGTCACAGCCCCTCTAGACTTTCTGAAGAAATGGAGCAACCACCAAGCTGGCTTGCATCCACGTAAAGTAATTCATCTCGGAATTATCATTATTGATTGTGCTCCTCATGTTCAACTATATCCATGTGTGTGTTTGTGTGTAAATGTGTATGTTTCTACTTTATCTACATACACATATCAACAACATATATACATGTACGTATATACATTTGCATAATGCAGAGATATATCCGCCGACCCCAGCCGACAGCAAGGGGGAGCGCGTTAGGGAAGAGAGGTTGCAGGCAGCAGGCAGCTGGCAAAAGCTAGCAGGCAGCAGCAGCAGCTGAGCAAGAGCAGCACAGCAGCAGCAGCAGGAGCAGCAGGAGCAGTCTTCCTTTTTCTAGGGTTTCAGAAGCAACGTTAGTCAGTTTTGTGGCGCGATTTTCGTATCGGCTCGTTAGGCATCTTTTCGGGAGCCTCCAGGAGCAGCAGCAGCAGGAGCAGCCGGAGCAGTCCCAGCAGCAGCAGCAACAGCAGCTAGATCCAAAAATTTCTTCTTTTTCTAAGGTTTCAGAAGCGTTTCTTCTTTTTCTAAGGTTTCAGAAGCAACGTTAGGCAGTTTTTGGGCGCGATTTTCGCATCGGCTCGTCCCTAGAGGCATGGTGTTTTTCTGCCGGCAGGTGCTTTTTTTGAAGCTGTCTTCGTGTCGGTAGCTGTGTTTTTCCGAGGTTGTCCACCATGCAGCAGTAGCAGTAGCAATAGCAGCAGCNAGCAGCAGCAGCAGCAGCAGCCGTAGGCAGCAGAATGTGTCGAAAAATAATATTTTTCTAGGGTTTCAAAAAGCACGCTAGGCAGTTTTTTCCCTCCGGCAGGTGTTTTTTTTCGAGGGTGTTGAGCAACAGCAGCTAGATCCAAAAATTTCTTCTTTTTCTAAGGTTTCAGAAGCAACGTTAGGCA
>BGPT01000214.1:399310-411615 GCA_003297045.1 Symbiodinium sp. clade C Y103
GTTAGGCACTTTTTGGGCGCGATTTTCGCATCGGCTCGTCCTTCAGAGGCATGGTGTTTTCCTGCCGGGAGGTGCTTTTTTTGAAGCTGTCTTCGTGTCGGTAGCTGTGTTTTTCCGAGGTTGTCCACCATGCAGCAGTAGCAGTAGCAATAGCAGCAGCAGCANGGTGCTTTTTTTGAAGCTGTCTTCGTGTCGGTAGCTGTGTTTTTCCGAGGTTGTCCACCATGCAGCAGTAGCAGTAGCAATAGCAGCAGCAGCAGCAGCAGCCGTAGGCAGCAGAATGTGTCGAAAAATACTATTTTTCTAGGGTTTCAAAAAGCACGCTAGGCAGTCAGCAGCAGCAGCAGCAGCAGTAGGCAGCAGAATGTGTCGAAAAATACTATCTTTCTAGGGTTTCAAAAAGCACGCTAGGCAGTTTTCCCTCCGGCAGGTGTTTTTTTTTCGAGGGTGTTGAGCAACAGCAGCTAGATCCAAAATTTTTTTCTTTTTCTAAGGTTTCAGAAGCAACGTTAGGCAGTTTTTGGGCGCGATTTTCGCATCGGCTCATCCTTCAGGGGCATGGTGTTTTCCTGCCGGCAGGTGCTTTTTTTGAAGCTGTCTTCCTGTCGGCAGCTGTTTTTGTCGAGGCTGTCCACCATGCAGCCCCAGCAGTAGCAGGAGCAGTAGNTCCTGCCGGCAGGTGCTTTTTTTGAAGCTGTCTTCCTGTCGGCAGCTGTTTTTGTCGAGGCTGTCCACCATGCAGCCCCAGCAGTAGCAGGAGCAGTAGCAGTAGTAGCAGCAGCAGCAGTAGGCAGCAGAATGTGCCGAAATATGTTGTTTTTGTAGGGTTTCAGAAGACACGTTTTTTTTCTCCCACTTGGTCCTGCGACCTCCAAGGTGCCAAACGAGGTGCTGCGAGTTCTGCTGCCATCTCACTTTGTGTGTCCGGGGTCGGCGGCAGGGGCGGCAGCCCTTAAATATGTATAAATTATATGGGGATGAATCGTAGCCTACAAGGTGAGGCCCCCACGTGATAATAAAGTTGGTTTATAAACCCATTATGTAACTATAGTTATAGTTATATCCCTCATAAACCTGAGCTTACCAGGTTATGTGCGTCAATTTATCTATCGTAAACCGGGACCTAATCTTCTATTGTTTTCCATGAAATTTGGGGGGATTACCCTCAGTCTGGTAAACGTTTACAAACAACTATGGGAAATCACCATGCTATTCATGGGAAAATCCACTATTTCAATGGCCATTTTCAATAGCAAACTGTTAGTTTACCAGAGGGATTCACAACTTTGCCCCATCGCCAGGACTCTTGTAGGTCCGTCCATTGGACGCCTCATAGATGACTGAGGTGCCGTCATGCCTACACAGCCATTTGGCCAGGAGAACGGAGCACGGTTCAACCAACAAAACCGGTGATTTGATCAACAAAACGGTGGGCTGACCATTCAAAAATGGTGGTTTTTACCATCAAACATGCTGGTGTTACCATCAAAAAAGCTGACTTGACTAGCAAAAATAACGGTTTGACCAGCGAAATGCTCAACGTTTAATCGTCAAAAAGGTGTTTGTTTTCGGGAAGCATTATTTTTTTGGATCAACTCTGAGATTCCCTGGTTATCGCAAGTATCTGCCACTACATGATAGCTGAGTTGTTTTTGGCATTTCAGCATCAGTAGACTGCATTAGTCATCTGCGACACTGACCAGATTCCACTGGCAGACGGTTCCCCTTTCAGAATTTTCTGTAGTATGGTTCTTGTATATTTTTGTGGCCCCGTCTCTCATCGATTCCATTCCAAGACCATTGCCAATCTTGGATATTCATCAAACCAAGAAGCATCGTTATTGCCAGCTGGGTCGGAAAGTATCCGAATTCATGGCAAGAATTGAAAAAAATGACCTACTCAACCATAGTTTGCCCAGCTAGAACTGCATTCCAAAATAAATATTGCATTGCATACCAACATAGGAAATTAATCCCAGCTCATCCCAGTCGGTTTACCCAAACATCGGTACTCAACAGTGTTTCCTTTCCTGACCGGTTCATGGTTTAGGGGCTGTAAAGATTTCAGATCCTCCCAAAGATCTGGCCAAATTCTGATCATTCACCAACCTGAAAAGTGCGGCCACAACAGTTTCGTAGGTAGACAAGACATGATTTCCCATTCAAATCCCCCCATCAGTTGATTGGAATTTGCCCAGGATACATGTTTTGGTTTGTTCCTTAAATCCCAGTCTTGCTGTTTAGGACCCATAAAATCCTACAAAATATCCGCATAATTGTTGGTTGTATCCGTTATATTAAATAGCGTCCCAATATTTGCTGCTTAAACCCCCATTTCGGTTTAGTTAGTTCAAACAGAAGGCAATTGGAGAAACAAAGCAGATCAATGTCAATGAAATAACTACTTATAACTAGTTAGTTGGTCTAGAAAAACATGAGGTCAAATTGGAGGTTTCCTAAAATAGGGGTACCCCCAAATCATCCATTTTAATAGGATTTTCCATTATAAACCATCCATTTTTGGGTACCCCCATTTTAGGAAATCCTGAGGCCTCACCGCGATGTGCTTCTCTGTCAGCTTTTCAGCCGCACGCCGCGCGCGGCCCTTCGTGTAGCCCATGGCACGAAATGAGTTTGTCTGACAAATAGGGTACCCCTAGATCCTACAGTGGATGGAAGAAATCCTGCACCAGTTGATAGATGGTTTGTTCATGTTTACCCCATTATCACAGACTTTCAACCATCCAAGGAAGTGCAGGATTCCTTCCATCCGCAGTTCTCGGACCCAAATGTTGGGAAAATTGCATGGAAAAAGTCATGTGTTTCTGTGCTAATTGAACGATTGATGGGGAAATCACCAGGAAACCATGGATGCTGTTTAAAGACATAATTTACCAACAAACCAAAATGGAGATATACAGTACTACATGATGTTGTCCTGATGCAAGCAAGTCTAGTTGTGTTGCTCACGATTTGATCACAGAGTCTTGGCCTGCAGATTAGGAAAGCCCCAACTTGGACCCATCTGGAACACCTGGAAATTGCTCGCTCTATCTTGTTTTCACCATTTTTCACCTACCTAAATTACAATACACCAACCTGAAAAATTTGGCCACCCATCTTCCATATCAGCGGCCATATCGCCGCGACGTGAGGTTACTATACTATGCCAAAAATCATCCAGATTGCATAATTGCCTGGTTGGTGGTTTCAACCCCCCTGAAAACGATCATTTGAGTCATTGAGGATCATCATCAAACTATTTGGAAGCACCAACCACTGATTGCTACCATCAGAATTTTGTTGGCCAATTGTCATCTCAACTTTGAGCCCCATCTGGGCGGCCAAGTTATTTCTAAAAAGCTGACCCATTGGCCCGTTTGAGCCGATGATCCACAGCGTGCGGACGACTCGAAACCTTGGGACCTTTTATAAAGCCAAGTGGATGGTTCCACTTGATATATCACATCAATTGATGTTGGTTCACTTAGTTTACAATCGATACATCACTGACAATTCATTTTGTCAAAATTGTGGTTCACAATTGAGATATTATATAATATATTTTTTGAAGTGGGGCTGAAACGCAGGAAATTCCAGAGTTGCACAATCTTCTGGACACTCAAGGGCCGTGGGCTGATGGCTTGACAATATCCAATTGATCTGTTGAGATTCCGTTTCCTTAAAATGAAGAAATCTTTGGATTTCTGGGTGCTGAAAAATTGGGAGATAGCCCAAAGTCAATAGTTTCCGCTTTCTACTGAAAGAGAATTTCAAAGGTTGATTTTTGTGTCCCACCTGTCGCTGTTTTGAGTGTGCAGCCCCTCACCCGCCATGGAAATACCGCGCCCTTTGTCAAAGCTGTGCTCCAGCTGGGACTGCCAAATTTCGACAGTTTTTCTTGGTCATCAAAGCGCGGATGGCGCTGTCGGTGGGAAAGGTTGCTGGAAATTGACCATCCCTGGAATCGCCACTGGTCACATCACGCCATGGGAACTTCGTTTGAATCCACCGCTTCGAAAAAAATGAGAACTTGTATGTGGCATTGTGAAAACATGGTGTATATGGGTTATGGTCATTCGATCATTATTGGGAATCCTTTTGGTGGCCATGATAATTCCCTGATGGTGGTAGGACCATCCCCCCATATAGTTGTACTTTTGGCCAAGGCCCCAAACTCAGGGGGGTTCCTTCTCTCGAAGTGCGCTTAAATGGGAGAAGCGCCAGGTGTTGAAAACTCCCATGAACATCACCCAAGCAAAATGGGAATCAGTACTTGGGGGTGCATCCCACTATCTAAGTGGTTATTATAGGGTGGGTTGTAATATGGTTATTACTGACTGTTCTTTCTGGGATGCACATCCAAGTATCTGCAACCATCTCTTCAGGTATTGGAATATTCACTCATCAAGACCCACATTGGAGTCGGAGCGCAAGGGGTCGGTTGCCCATAAGGTCTTGCACGCAATGTGGTGTTCACCCAATCATAAACCATACCCCAGCTACCCAATTTGTCATGTGGATCTGGGGAGTACTGTATTAAGAACCATACCAAATAAAAAGCAGATTCTTATTCAGGACGAACACTTCCAAAAGAAGGTATCTTTCAACATCGTTCAACACATCACCGAGTTCACATTGAAGACAATGGCCTTTCCGAAGGAGAATTGTGTGTGGTTTAAACCTTGCCCACTGCATGGCTATCCACTGACTTAGGCCGGCTGCGGCCGCGGGGCGTGTCATACTTGTGGGGCCTCAAAAGCTATAGTTAGGCTCTTCAAATCATATAAATGTCTTGGTCTGGCTGGCTCCCGATGTAGAGACATGCCCAACTTGAAACCTCGAAACCACGCGCCGTCCCAAACTCCCATACTGCAAACAGTGCACATCATGAAGGGCTACAGTTCAGCAAAGGACATTGGAAAAGCATCAGAAAGTGACGCGGCGGGTATGTTGAGCCACCCCCTTGAAAGTATAGGTCAAGCTAGCATCGTCATTCCAAACACGGATTGGAAAATGAAGCATGTGCGGAACAATCAACCCATGACCCTTTGCGGTGTGGTCAACAATGGGATCTACATGAGCAATTAAACACGGCTTTCCTCTACCAAAGAGTGTCTCCAACAGATGCGTCTGTCCAGAAATGAAGGTATCCTAAAAATCTGATGGTCAAAACCCAAGAAAAAGTTCAACGTGTCATAAATTGGGTCATCCCCCATCTTCACACAAATCCACGGCATGGTTTTGCAGCCCTTCATCTCCCGCTTCGCTGCCCCGCCACGCTCATGCGCCCCCATCGATATCCAACAGCTTGAAAGCAATCAAGAAGCAGAAGGCGAACCTCCGCAGACAGATGTTGATCCCAAATCATGGGGTGTCCCCCAAAACCACTGATGATACTGATATTTATCCCAGGTTTTTGATGATCATAGCCTCATAGCCTCATAGCCTTAAAATATGGTGTTACGTTCAGACATGGTCAGGCACACCCCAATTTGTCGGGTTGATTACCCCCCCTCTCATGACTGTGGTTTCGGATGGTTTTGGTTGCTCTGCTACTTCGGGGGCATCCCCTCACAAGAAGCGGATGTCAACCAACAGGAATATTGGATGCAAAAGGAGGAGATTAGTTCAGTCAACCATCTCAGCCACCGTTTTCCTAATTTGACCCTCCCTCAATTTATATAGAGATATGAAATCCCTGGTTTCTCAGGGAAAATGTAAAAAAAAACATGATAAGACAGGAGGGTATGTGAAGATGAGCAGTGGCCACAACCCTCATGTACGCGTTTGGTCACGGGTAAGTAAGCTCGCAGAAGCACCGAAAAGGTGAATGAAACTCAGGGTGTTGGCCAAAGTTTTGCTGGTTATGGGCTGAGACCAATGTCAAGCAGCTCATTACTTTCACCAGGTTCTTTGAAAAAGTTCAGTGGGAAGATCATTGATACATGGGGAAATTCCCTTGGGAGCTTTGAGATGCTACTCCACTGAAATCATGATCATCGGTGTTTCGAATTGGGCCCCTACACAAAGCATCACAAAGCCAAGGTAGTTCAATGGACCAGTGTTTGGCAGATTTCGAGTGCATGAAACCATTTTGGAACTCTCTCTCACAGAACCCCCCAAAAAAATGGCCCCGAATTCAAAATAAAAAGGGTTTCTCCAAAGCCAGCCGGGAGGCATCACAAACAACCCACAGAGCGTCAGTGGCCTCAAGTTGCTTGGCAGATCGAGCAGGTGGAATCTCCCACTAATTTGTAAGGGGATGGCATATTGAAATCATCGATCAAAAACAACTAGGGGGTGGAATACACCGCATCTTGTTTTCCAAAATAGGCGTCAAAGGTTGTTGGAGGCTCTATTGTCTTGCTGGGAATCAGGATCCATCCATCCAACGAAATATCATATCCACTTGGACTTCAAAAAAATGGGAATGACTAAATCGGAAGTCCCTGGTGACATCCATGGCGTATCGCCCAGCGACCCTCCAAAGCACAGCAGATCTCTCTGGGTGATGAAGCCCGTTTGGAAGGCAATGGCATTGGGCGGTGTGCTCACCACCAACCTCCCGAGGCTTGACCACAGCGATTGTCGACCCGACCCAGGGATGAAACTTGTTAGGGATACATAACTTATTCAAGATCAGCATGTACATGAATATACACAAAATCTCTAACTATAATATATAATATTATATGTATATATATATATATATATGTGTGTTTATAGGCAAAGCATGTGGCCCAAAAAACCTTAAGAGCATTCTGGGTCCCTGGATATGGAGGCTCCGCATGTTGTTGGCGAATTACATTTATCGTTGAAATTTGTCCCTTGTCAAATCTCCAGTGTTTTGCTAGAACATCGCCGGTTTTACAATATCTCCATGATTCCGTCTAAAGTCTCCATATTTCCCCATAGAACCTCTCCATCTTGTTCTAGAATCATCTGCTATCACCTTTTCCAACAAAAATCTCCGGTCCTTTTCTTTCCCCATCCATCTCCCCACCCATCCACCCATCGCCCATGGTCTCCGAGCAGCATGAAGGGCAAGGAGCAGGCCAGCCCCACCGGCAACATCAGCAGCAGGGGGTCCACCTCCAAGGACCTCAAGCGGCGTCGCCATGTTTGCTGAAGATCCTATAGGGTTTTTTGACATAAAAAAAACAGGGGAAAAATGAAGGGCTTCAAAAAATCATGGTTTTATAAACCATGAAAAATGAGGTCAATTTTAAATGACCAGTTTTTTTCACCCAACAACTCAGAGCGGTTCTGCCATCAATCCGCAGCTCCGGTACAAGGCGACGCCATAGGTGATGGGGAGCAGGATGTTCGCCACAGCGACATCACTGGTTGCCTACAACAGTGGTGATCCACCGACGAAGGGCCCGTCATTTTTGGTAATTATGGCCTATCCGAAAATGGGGGATTCACCCTCATTTTGTGGCATGTGAAGAGGGAATTGAAACCGAAAACGATTTGGGGATACCATATTTTTACAGACAAAACCATGGTGAACCATCCATTTTTTGCAGGGAGAGATGATCCGGTGAATCTTTCAACTGGACAAATTGGGGAATCACCACCCACCCCAAACTTGGGATCGCCCCCAAGACTTGCCGGAAGACCCTCTAGACTCTGCACATAGTGAAAGTCTTAGGAGGGCAAAGACTGAGAATCTTTTTTCTGCACCCCTGAATATTGCGGTTTTCCTTGTTTCACAGAAGATTCCAGGCCGGGAATAGTGAAGCATGATGCCAAATACATTCTGAAAAATGGCGCTACCCCTCTTTTCTCATCAACCAACCGGTAGGAAAAGGACGACAGTTGTTGGTACCATTAGTTGCTTAAATGGCCACTTCTGATGTAAAATCTCAATGATAGTTGTCATTGGGATGTTCTAATCCATTCTGTGGCATCTTTGTCATATGAATGATAGTTGTTATCAACCTTCGTTTCCCACTGCTGTCATTCTCATCCGTTTTCGTTGGTTCCCCTTCACCAAGCACCAAGGTGAGCCATGAAAAAAAAAAAAACATATCCCATGAAATTCAAATGGTTATCATACTCCTCCAAAAATCAGGGAGATTTTCACCCCCAATGGCCACTTTCTATGAACCAATCAAAATTATGAAGGCTTCCAGCCTGGGACATCAGCGCTGCCATGATCATACAGGCCAGTTGAAAGAGGACCATGGGCAGATGGTCGGCGGCACTTTTCCTAGTGGTCGGGTGACCAGCCGTGAAAAACTGGCCTTGTAAAGGCTCCTCCTTGAGTTATAAATCTGTAACCTATAGGTTACAACTGGGTCATATATGATAAGTATCTTGACCATTTTATGGATTAAACAGTGGCTATCCGAAGGGGGAAGCAAAGATGGGAACATATTGGGAAATGATCATAAACCACAGGGGTTATCCTCCACGAAACATGAGGTGGAGTCGCTGTCCAAAACATGGGGTCAATCTTATTTGGTAAAATTCGAAAAGATATGTTGACAGGACTTTCATCTGAGTGGAAAAAAACGCAATATACACGGCCACAGCCAAACCATCAACGGACGTGTGGGCATCTGATCAAGTTATTGTACGTTCTTTAGGTGTGAGTGCCTCCACCAGATTTGTTTGATGTGACTTATGAAAAGGATCATTGATGAAAACGTATGAAAACGTCCTGATACATCCTAACACACCATTGGTTGAGACATGGCCAATTCCGCCGGTAAAATCCATATGATATACAAGTATAGGGGAATTGGATGGAATTGGTGGGTTTGGCAGTTCAAAAAATTGGTATACCCCTACAGCACTTGGGATGATTTCGTAGTAGCCCCCCAAATTACTTGACAAATTCGGATGGTGTATTCACCAGCAATGGGGTATCCCCGATGTGTCGCGCAAACCCATACAATCTCACATAGTCTCGGATCACAATGGTTGTCCAAGGCTCATCTCTTCGCCGATTTCAAGAGAAAGGCCACCTACAGTCTTACCAATCGCCCACTGACTGGAGGAGATCCTTCATGGGGATTTAAGTAACCCCACCCTTCCAAAGGTGAACCTGGGATAGTTTACTATTGGATGTTCCGCATTTCGTGGAAAATGGGGTATTTCATTTTATTATTGGATGTTTCGCATTACTTCAAAAAACAATTGAGCTGCATTGTGCCTGCAAGCCACTCAGGATTCACCATTTGGATATGGCCCAAAGGTGGCAAAAGTGTGGTGCCAATTGACCCGCAAAATTGATATCAAACCATATCCACATTTGGGAAGTCACAAATTTTGAGCCATACCCCTTCCAACTGTGTACCAACAAAAGCCTCCCAAAGGATCATCTGAAAATGCGTATAATTCGTCATTTCACTATCCCCGGGATCATACCCCATGGATGCAAAAACATCAGCCCAGCCACTCTCGTCAAAGGCGTGAGAGATTGCCGAACCTGCACCGATCCTGGGTTGTTTGCGCGGGAACCTCAAAATAGGAAACCCCGAATGGTAGGGGAACTAAACCCTATCGCCTATTGGAAAGTCCCTTAATTATGATGGTTGCGCCAGGGCATTCCCAGCTCATTGGCTGCGATAGTCCGCTATATATTTGTATCTATACAAAATACAAATACATATACACATGGCCAGGACGGGGGTGCTGCCCGGGGAAGTGTGATTTGCCTGCGCAAGGCTAGTTATTTTTTTTGCATTTTGGGTTGTCTGCGGATTGCCCAAATGGCTGACGAGATTTTGTTTCCAAAACACATTCAGGGTGTGGAGCCTTAAAAATGCGGAAATTGAAAAGTCTGAGCCTTAAAATTAAAGAAATTAGGGGCCAGAGCCTTAACAATTATATACGGGAATTAAGCCCCGGAGCCAGAAAAATGAAGGAAGCTAAGGACTGGAAAATTAAACATGAAGGCAATTAAGGCTTCGAGGCTTCAAAAATAAGGACTTGGGATCTTTCTTGCACCATTTCTTTTTTCCCCTTTTTTGCCTTATTGTCAGTCATGCCATTCTTCTTTTCGCATTTGACTTCTCAATCACCCCGTCCACTTTTGTCATTTTGCTTCTCAAAAACAGTGTGCTCTTTTGCTTGACAACACCACCGCTGAAGAACAATCAAATCAAATATACCGTGCGGGTTCCGGCAAAAATAATTTGATTTTGACCTAGTAACCTAACGTGCATCTATGATCAGGAAAAAAATGTGTTCTGTAATTCAATTAGCTATCTATCTATCTATCCATGCATCTATCTATCTATCTATCCATGCATCTATCTATCTATCTATCCATCCATCCATCCATCTATCTATCTATGTACCTAGCCATCAATCTATCGTCCTATGAGGCAATGTCAAGTCGGGATCAATGAGGTAAACCCTGGCTGACTTATTTTGGCTGTTACCCCCCAAAAAGCGATACATGATCTGAAATGATTACTGAACATGGACACCCTCAACGAAGCCAGAGCTCAACCTTCATTCCGGCTTTACATCATCCAAAAAAAGAACACCAGTCCTTTCTCGCCCAAGAAGCAGCAGAAAGAGTCCCATGGGCATCTTTCCTTGAATCCTCGGTTCAGGAGATGGCTGTCACGCGGGCCCCACCGTCTGCTGTCGGAGATCTCACCAGAAACAAGTTGGACTTCCGTGGCCGAATCAAACGAAGCGGCTCTTATCATGTTCACAGTGTCTCATAGCCCATTCTTTCTTCCTGATACAGAAAAAAAAACATAGAACAGTCTCTCCCCAACCAAAAAACTTTCGGAGTTTCCCAATCCCTAATCCCCATCCCTATTCCCATCCTCACAAGCTGCCAAGCATCTTGCTCCATTGCAAAATGGCGCCTCCCTCTTTCCCTGGGATGAAAAACAAGGGCAGCGTGGCAGCCAACACTACCGTGGCATCAGTGAAAGCATCGGGGTCCTGGAGGAAACCAGAGCTGGGGGAAGGTTGCCCATCAAGCACCACGATTGTGTTGTGTACATGTCTATGTGTATATGTATATTATATATATATGTAGAGATATATATATATATATCTATCTAGATATAGATATATGTATATACAAGATACATATTCTTATAGAGAGAGAGAGAGACTCTGTGTATATATATATAGACATATATATATATATATATGTTTATATATATATATATATGTTTATATATATATATAGTGTGTATATATATATATATATGTATAGTGTATGTATGCATAGATATAGAATATAGTATAAGAGTATATAAGTGTACTACATATAGTTATCACATACAAATGTAGTCTGCTAGATGTCCCAATTGGCTTTCTCTCTCATCGACACTGGCATCGAATTTCTCCCTTTTGACTGCGACTCACGGTGCGTCTTACATTTGTCCCCTCCGCAACGAGGTTGCGATCTGGTCTACAAATGCTGGGATTATGACCATCAAAAATGGTGGTTACCCTATGGTAAATAAGTAAAACATCAATAATTGGGGCCATTTTCCATAGCTGTATTAGTTTACGGGAGGGTAAGCTTCCCATGGTACTGTAACGAAGAGTCAGTTGGGACAAATTTTGCTCCCGCCCCATTTTGAGGTCCACAGCAAGACCCAGTCCGGAAAGAGCTCGGAGTAGCCATATCCCCACGCTGGTGCACGGAAGAACCATCCCAGCACCGTCAACACGCAAATTGCCTCAGGTTTGCGGAAAGGAAGGAACTGGGCCACATGATCCACATGTCCCAAATAATTCATTGAGGTCATTGAAAACACAGTGGGACCAAGAGTCATGCGATATTCAATTGTGAAGTCATTTGACTTTGGGGCACAAATTGGGGTCACTGAAAACAAACCAAAGTCAAGTTGACTCCATCTCGTTTTGGGCCCAAAAAAGATAATTCCCATACTGAAACGTTGTATTGAGGAGTGCTTTTCGTCCCCGATCTCAACGAAGTCCTGCGCGTTTTTGCTTTTGCTCAACCTTGGACATTCCGCTTCAAACAGCCTTGTGATGAAACGATCAGGCAGTCAGGCATATTGGACGCATCCGGACGGTGCCTTTCATAGAACTTAACCAGGATCTATCTTTTTTTTTGGATGGTTTCTTCTTGTGAGGAGATGTGATTATGTCTGTCTATATATATATATATCAAATGCGTCACATGTGAATTTACGAACACATTTAAATTCATTTGTTAATAAATAATATACATCAAATATACATATTAAATATATATTTTTTTTTCACAAGCGATATGCGGTTCAGGGTGAACCACACGTCCGCAGCAGAGCGCCCAAGGCTATTGTCTATTTCACTTTGGGGGAGAG
>BGPT01000215.1:1801-19266 GCA_003297045.1 Symbiodinium sp. clade C Y103
GCGAAAAAAAGATGCTGTCAGCGCCGCGACTTCTGCCCAGCCTTTCTTTACCTAGTCCCCCATTTCTTACCTTTCGTTCTTCCCCGCTTGCTCTCAAGTATATAATATACATATATATATATATGTATACACAAGCATATCAGTCTCAGTAGCGTAGTCACTTCTGGTTTACAGCAAATGCTGCTTTGGTCGCTTGCACGGACCGTGGCTGAAGTGTGAACGATATGTGCAGACTCCAAGAATTCAGGTGAACGATGTTTGTTTCTTTTACTATCTTTCGCATTTTGCCACACATTTCTTGCATATGATTGCTGTTGCTGGCTTGTGCAGGATTTTGTTGGAGGACATCAGTGGGCAAATCTTGGTAGCTGCAGCGGGTTTGCCAGCAGAACTTCAGGACGTTTTGAATGTTTTGAGACTGAAAGAGAAGGCAGGAAAAAAGATCACCGGTTTTCAGGACAGTGTACTGAAATTAGTCGATGCTTCTTTGTCATGAATGGATGTCACGGAGAGCTTTGTACCTTGATTCCTTTGACACATTGCGACAACATGACATTTGTATATATTTGTGCTGTTCATGCTCAAATGCATTGAAATTCATGCTCTGCAAAAGAATTTTTCGGCACCAGAAAAATTGGTGTGCCCTTTGCGGAATGCTGGCCAAAGTCCGAGCCAGCGTGATTCACAGTAGACTAGTGCCTCTCATTCACAAAAGATGTGCACGTGGATCTGTGATGATCCTTGAAGACAATGCTATTGCAAAGCACGGCAGATCTGCCAAACTTCGCAAATCGCGCCTGTCCGAAGGCATCTACGTTGTGCCACAGGAGTATTCGACCCTCCTAGAGCAACTGAAATGTGGAAAGATTGGATCCACTGAACATGTCGATGACGAACAAACGGGGCACGAAGTTCCGGATGGGGTACAAACGCAACAAATGCAACAAATATTTGAGCAAGAACCACAAAGCTCAGAACAAGACTTGAGACAATTGAGACGAGCATTTTGGAAAAGAGTACGGGAAGTCGCTGGGCAGAGAATCAAGAACAAAGAGTCTGACCTCTCCGCAGCGGAAGTCCGTGTAGCCAAATTGCATGAGAGTTTATGGGTAGAAGAACTGCGCATGACTCTGGAGCTTCAAGGTTTGAGATCCCGTGTGGATGAGATCAAACCTCGTGGAAATGGATTATTCATGCTTGACATAAGTGAAATGTATGACGAGTTCTCTCATTCCCTCAGTCAATTTTTGCAGAGGGGTGTCCAGGTTCAGATCAGCAATGATCAAGATACTTGTTTAGCCTTTGTCCAACCAGGAAGCGATTCCGGAAAGCTTTTGGTGTCTTGCGAAAGCTTAGAAGATATGCAAGGCCCATACGAAATTGAGTTCCTGCCAAATCGATTTCCACAGCGGGCCATGCACAGGGCACTCGACTGTGAGCGAGTCAAAAAAGTCTTAAGCGAGGTGCAGCGAAGCGAAGAAGATGCAGAGAGAGATGCTGGACGAAGGGACGGCAGCGGGCAATTGGGCCGTACTGAACACACAGAACACACAGAACGCACAGAACCCGTCTGTTCAGCCCGCGTAGATTCTACGATAGAAGTTGTGTTGCCACCATCGTTGAACTCAGTGCAACGCAGAGCTCTTTCAACAGCAATCGGAGCTGGCAATTCTTTCCCACTTCTGGTTTGGGGACCCCCAGGCACCATGCTTTTGTGCTGTGTCCAGTGCATGCTTTTTATAAGCTCATATGACATAACAGTATCAAATCCTTAGGGTCCTTTAAAGTTTGGGTTCCGACAGTGGCATCCATTAAAAAAAATCAGTTCCAGCAGTGAAATCTTTCCAGTTTGATACCTGTCCATTTGATTTTTTGGACCCTCAGGCACCGGGAAGACTACGCTTGCAGCATTTTTGGTGTGGCATTTGGTACAGGCAAACTTAAAGTTTCAACTGCTTGTGACCGCGCCTTCAAACACCGGAGCAGACGTACTGTGCGCAAAACTGGCGAAGCTCGGGCTTGACGAGAGTCGCATGCTCCGCTTGAATGCTCTTGGAAGAAATGTGAAGACGGTACCAGAAGAAATCCAGCGCTATGGGAGTACAACACAAAGAGATGGCAGATCCGTTTTCCAAATACCTAAACTGTCAAAATTGCGTTCCTTCAGGGTGATTGTGACCACCTGCATTTGTGCTTCCCACATTGCAAACGCAGCTAGAAATCAAGGGGCTGCTGGCTGGTTTTCTCACGTAATTGTTGATGAAGCCGGAGAAGCTACTGAACCAGAGACATTGGTTCCAATGCAACTCTTATCTCCCTCTGCAGACACTCAGATCATTCTCTTCGGAGACCATTTTCAGTTGGGTCCTCTGGTTATTTCTCCTTCGGCCCGACGGATCGCCAAGCTGAACCAGTCAATGATTGAGCGATTGGTCAACCTTCGTTTTCAGGCTGCACAGGCAGAAGGATGGAGTGACTCGAAAGAGGAAAATCGGCCTCGTCAAGGATTGACCCGCGATACGTTGACGATTTGTGAAAGTAAAGGCTTATTCTTTCTCACCGAATCCTTCCGTTCTCACCCTGACATCATGGAGATCTACTCGAAGGCGTGGGGCTCTGTGGGACTGATGTTGTTCGGTTTTGTTAAGCTCTGTTTTGGTTCATTTTGGTTCTAGATTCATTGGATTTCACTGGTCTCAGCTCTCTCAGCTCTCCGGAGACCGTCAGTACCTGCAGTACCCTATGTTCTTGTGTCAGAGATGCAACGACTGACACGCCGACTGCTGACGGTGTCTTGTTAAGAACTAGGTTTGTGGTCATTTGTAACTACCAAATGAGCAAGATAATGCAACACACTGCATGCATACATGCATACATGCATACATGCATACATGCATACATACATACATGCATACATCTATGAAATATATTATAGGAGTAGATCTGATTTGATTTGTTGTGAATTACGATAAGATATGCTTGTATATCATGCACATGTCCATACATGATTGCACGTTCCTACATGCAGGTTCAGATTCGGAAGATCTTCCGTTAAAAGGCAAGGACGGCTCACAGCCGCAGAGTAGAACCCATTCTCTTTGCCGTAGCAATGTGGAAACTTGCAGCATTGTGCAGCCTGGTGGCGTCGGCACTTGTCCGCAAGAGTTGACCTAGCACGGCCTAGCACCTTGCCCAAACAAAATTGCAAGGCAGTAGGCAGTCTCCATACAATCTGCTTTGAGATGACTTGCAGGTCGAGCATTCGAGATCAGTCCACATCCATGTTCCTTGCTTCAGGAAATTGTGGAGCTTGCCGATGTGTCAGTCAGCCAGGCGGCCATCAATCAGGCTGCCCTTAATGAGGCGCCCAATTGTGCTGTAATATGTTCTGACATGTTCTAACATTCTATAGATTCGTCTTGTCTCATGAGGCTTTGCCTTTGCGCTTGGGTCCGTTTGCTTTTCTTGCTCAGACTGCGCTTGATGTTCTTCGCCATTTGGAGATCACATTGAATGAAACCGCATTGGCAGAAGAGGCAGGTGGTTTCAATTCTGACTTGGAAGTCATTTCGAGTTTCTTGTGCCCGTGAAAAATGTGCATGGCCCTTGCTCCGATTTGTTGCACTCAGGGCTCCCCACGACGTCTGGAAGCTGCTTGAAATGATATTTGGAGTTGTGACAAGTGGTGTCCGTTTTCCTTTTGCAGTCATTCCTCAGTTTGAATTTGAATCAGCTTGGACCCTTTCTCTTGTGCATCAACTTCTGATGGCTGGGTTGGGAAAAAAAACCTGGTGACACTTATATCTCATCCTTCCACTGAGGAGGTTTGCTGGGTCGCACGACATAAATTGAAGCTTGCTGGGCAATTGGTGAAAAATCCGTCTTGCATTCTCTTGCATTTTCTTGCGATGTTCAGATGTAAGGCACTGAAAGCCTCAATATGCTTTAATTGTTTCGAGAGTGAGACAGTGAGACTTAGGTGGGGTAAAATCTGGGAAGAAAGCAATGCACTGCATGTTGAGGTGGGATTGTGGTATGGATTGCTACCACACCAGCACCTACAATTGGAAACCTTGCGCGTCAAAGCCAGGGGCCGAGGGGGTCGAGGGGGCCCAGGGGGCCGAGGGGTGCCGAAAGGGATGCGTGTCAGGGTCCAAAAGGTGCAAAGCATTTTGAGGTCACAGGTGTACTTTGGATCATTGCGAATCATCGAAGAGTCTTTCGATGAAATGGACATTTGATGAGAATTGGAGAGTAAGAATTCCTAGACCCCCGGAGTCTTGCAAATCAGTACTCGAAAGGTGCACAACCTGTGGAGTGTTTGCTAGCTCCAAGCTGCTAGTTTACAACATGCGGAGTTTTCCCAGCAATACAGTTCAAGAAAAAAGTGATTCATGGACTTGTTGTAGGCCACACCGTTGATCGAAAACCTATGGACCTCCAATGTGATTCTATTTGTCTCTGGCAATGAGCTGCATTGACACTGCCTTGGCTGTGGCAGGTGCGTGGCGTTCCAACACTTATCGCACACGTGCAACTACTGCTTGTCCCATTTGGTGAGTTGTGCTCCTTGGCTGCACTGAGAATTTGCTGAGCACTGCGAGTTGCCAGGTTCTGCACATTGCACTGCTAGCCGCAGTGATGGGCAGTGAGTTGCAGACGTGCAGGTGCTGCTCCAATGCGTAGCGCCGTGTGGACGGAGCACCCATACAGCGAGTTGCGAGGGGTGCATCCTTACAGGCACAGAACCCAGAGGATCGACCGAACAAGATTCTTGCCACTTTTTGCAGGGTTGCTCCAACCCATAGGTAATCAGTGGCCACAATTGGGAAAACTGGCTAAATTTACCTGTATTTTTACATGTTTTTACAATAGCTATGTCGTAAGATTCTGTGCATATTGTTGCTTTATGTTACTGTATGGTTTGCAGTTTGATCAGCATAGCTTCACACCCAGAGAAGTGAACATTCTGCCTTCATGCTCTAAGGCTGCAACAACAAGTGTTGGAATCCTTGACCTGATATTATGCCTTCAGCATCCGTTGAACAGGGACAGGGACGCATCAAAGAATGCACAGCTTTGCTTCCACAGTCAGCACTTCAAAAAAGCAGCCAATGTGCTGTGCTGATGAGCCAAAAGCAACTATCGCTCTCTTTTTTGTAGCACACCAAGGATTTGTCAATCAGAGAGGGTTCATTCTCTTATGGATTATGTCATACGGAAGTCTTGAAACTTTTGCTGGGGAAGCCTCAACGCTGACTCTGTGTCGCTTGTCTGGTGCCTCTGTCAGTATTGAGAGCGCCTGGACCAACGAGTGCTTGTGCAAAATGCGAAGCATTGTGATTGGATTTGGGATAGCGAGTGGCCATCTTCTGGGTGGCACATAATTCTGGGCAGACAGTTTAGACAGTGTGGGGTAGTGTGGAGATGTGTGGCTTTGTCTGGAAACAGGGTAATTACCTCTAAATCTATTGGTTAACCATCATTTTCTCTATTAAAATGTTTTGTTTTTTGTGGGTATCCCCTATTTTCAAACAAACCCGTGTGGAGAAACTGCTGGCAGGTGTTCTATGCTGGCCAACTAGAACACCGTGACAGGGAGATCCAGCAGAGGAGATCCAGTGTTTGAATTCAGCGTACAGATCCAGCGTGTTAATCTTGTGTGTGGTCAGTGATGTGAATTATATAATTAGCAACATTTGCATACGAATACTTACTTGGGACAACTCCTGAACCTGAACACACTTTGAAACTGACTCAAGTAATGACATAGTCAGTAATACCATTCAGTTCGAGCTGAATTTGAAGCAGCCGAAGTGTGATCAGTTTGAGCTCAAACTGGGGCATCGCCGGCATCATCAGAATCGCTTTGTTTTTAAACAAAAAGCAGGCTGATGCCATTCTTTCATTCGCTTGGCAGTGCGTGCCTCAGGGAAAAGGTATTGTTTTGTCCTGCCATTCCTCACATTCCTCAACCTCTTTACAGTAGCTGTACAGTTTTTCAGGTATGAGGCAACACTAGATATTTTCAGAAAGGTTTCAGAGCGTCTGAGAGGTCTTGATGCAGCTTCAGAGAATTGATTTGGTAGTGCTGCTAGTGAGCAATTGGGAATTTGATTAAGGCGATAATCCAGTTATTTTCCACAATGTGGTAGGCGCAGAGCGTTGGTCTCTTAGACTTCTTTGAAAGAAGCAGAGCACAGAAGTGAATTTCGAACGAAACATCAAGGAACAGAGAAGGTGCAGAGGATCTGCAAAAGTGTTTTCATTATTTTTCATTCCTGTATCTTGTCAGTCCAATCATCCCAAATCTGCTTGACTGCTGTCATGTGTCCTGGCCTGCCGCCCGCGGCTTTGTATGGTCTTGTGGTCTTAGTCATTTCAGGTTGCGACGCGAACTCTGCTTCTCTCTACAATCTTGAAGAGGTGACATTTTTCACAGCCGTGCATGTTTCGTTTTGGAACTATTTGAAAAATCCATGCGTCTCCTCTCTGGAAGTGTTTGTCGCTATGGGGTAGAAGCTCTGCCTGGCAGATACGAGTCATCCAGCGCTATGTGCAAGATCTTCTGGATGCTCGAGGCTCTCAAAAAAATCAATTGACCCCCTGGGACAGACAAGGGATGTATCCTGGCACAGCTGATAAATGCATATGTATACATGATTCTGTTGATGCTGATGATGCTGCTGCTGCTGCTGCTGCTGATGATGATGATGATGATGATGATGATGATGATGGGGATTGTGCTGCCGAAAGGCTGAAAGTGACAAGGGGATTTAAGGGATCCTGTACATTTTTCCAGCAGGTGAAGATTCGGAGCCGCTCCTGTCGCCCAAAGACATTGGCATCATTACTCCTTATGCACGGCAGGCTGGAATGCACGTTCTGTGTCTTCATTCAACATACAATCTTCATGCAGCGCACGAAAGGTATGTGCATAAGATCTGTACTTTTGCATACTTTTGTGTAACACTTCTTCCAGGAACATCTTGTAGGAACTCTTGCATGTGCAACAGTCATGGGTTTGGTCAGTGCAGGTGCAGCTGCTCAAAGATCAGTTTTGCGCTGTGAGTCTGGTCCTGAGCACAGAAGGAGAATGAAGCAGGACACCGTTAGGAAACCGTTAGGAAACCTACGAATTGAAACACACAGAGCACGTTTTTACAGTCTGAATTTACGCTTAGTGAAGCAACCACTTGCAGCATCTCCCATGTGACGGAACGTAGTTGAAAGTGGCTGCTCATCGTGTTTTGTATATTGCAATCATTTGCACGCTGGCAAATGGCCACATCAACCAGCAATACCTGCAAACCTGCTCGGAAACTGCCTCAAACATTTCAGCAATTGATTGCATTTCTCAATAAGCAGTTCATGCAATTGTGTGCATATTTGCGTGGTATTTGAAGCATACTGACTTTTTGATGGACTCACCTGCCGGACTCTATTTTGGATGATTTGCTGGGAGAGTCAAGTTTGTCTACACTTAACTTATGGCACAAAGTTTGATGCTCTATACTATACGATTGCTGTTTTTACTCTACAGCTTTTTGCTGTGTCATGCGATGTGTGCGTGTGTCTTTGCGTCGCACCACACATCTTGGCATATGCAGGTTTCCAGTTCTCTGAAATTGACGTGGGGACGGTGGAGCATTTTCAGGGTCAGGAACGGATGAGAGCTGAAAGACGCACAGTGAGCGTCAAATTCTTTCGTTCTGCAAGATAGGTCAAGGCAAGCAGCTGTGTCAAACCATTTTGATCTCCTATATAGAATGCAAGAAGCATCCTCTTGTCTTGAAGGAGCGTCGAGTCATTATCTTTTCGACAGTGCGAAGCAGTCGGCATGCAAAGGAGTGGACATTGGAGGATTGTACTTGTGACATGCAGCAAGTGTTCAGCTTGCACTAGTACCAGCCCTGGGAGGAGAGAGAAGAAGGCAAGGAATTGCAATCAAATTGGTCTGGGAGAAGTGAGGAGTAGTCATTGCTTTGAACTCCAGACCCCAATATCTTCAACACTACCAGAAACCTAGACTCTACTAGTACTCTGATTTTGCGGATGTTGGAGCTTGTCTGGAATCACTCGAGTTCCAAAGCTGCTGAAGCCTCATCGGAGAAACATGGTCGCAAACGATGGCATTCCACTCCATCGCCGTAACATGGGTGAGTCATTGTCACTACCATTAAAAGCTGAAGGTGTGGAAGCAACTTGAGGAAAGTGCAATCAAACTGAAACTTTATGCTGGGAATCTGAGACAACACAGTGATCTACACTATATATGCGCTTCTTTCAAATCTCACGGAACAAGTCATGACGGGCTATGGCCAGAATGGCCAAAATGGAAGCCATGGCTCCAAACCCCGCCCTCGCACTGGCATCGCCTACGAAGCGGAGGACTTTTTGTTGTTTGACAATGGTTTGAGAAGTAAGTTGACTTTTTGTATCAAATTTGCACTGCCGATATTGGCCGTGATGCATTTGTTGTGATGTCGTGGGTGCGATGCCTGGATTGCAGAAGTTGCTGACGAACTGCTGCATGTCCATGGTTTCCGCTGGTGTCTGCGGCATGCTGAGACGACATTTTTTCTATCATCCAACTTCCTATTTGCGAGGCGTGTAGGGTGGAATTTGAGCTTCCTGGATTTTGCGCTTTTATTGCATGATGCTTGTCAGAGGTGCTGGTTTTCTTTTTCACTAGCTGTTCCAACCTGATTCCCGTTTTTTTTTCTCTCTGTCTCGCGTGCTCTCTCATTTCCGCGGATCATTCCCTTCCTATGATGACAAAACTGTCAATGACATGGAGATGTGTGGGTATTGAATGATGTCGATGATGAGATTATGGTGGGGGTTGGATGAGCTGAACAAGAGTGATGATGATGATGATGATGATGATGATGATGATGATGATGATGATGATGATGATGATGATGATGTTTGGGATGATGATGATGATGATGATGATGATGATGATGATGATGATGATGATGATGATGATGATGATGATGATGATGATGATGATACTGAATAAATATTCTTATATATATATATGGTTTCTTATTACTTCAATAGTACATCATTGAGTGTGGGTGCTTGTGGTAAGGATGGCCGCTGTAGGATTTTGATCTTAGAACAAGGTTGTTTTCCTCGGTTTGATTCGAGCCCAATTCCAAATACCTAGCAATGAATTGCTTACAATCTTATCAACAGGGTCGCTGCTTTTTACGCGCTGATTGATGAGTTCATTCGCTCTCTACACTGCGTCGTTGGCTTGCAGCATGGCACTTGATGTAGGTGCAAAATGTTTGGAATTGTCAGAGTGTCCTGGACCCCGATGGGACCTGAATTTCCAGCACCGGATGGCTGCATTGGGACCTGCAAATTTTAGGGCAAGTCACTCGTTCTTAGGCAGTCCCAAAAAATCAAAGCTTGCTATTACAAGTAAAGAACCGTGGCGAGGATTTGTTGTTGTCAAACTTTCAGAACTTCCTGCCCAAAGGCATTTCTCATAGCCGCCTAAGCACATGGTGACATTCGGATTATTGAGCGGCTGTGACGAACAGAACGCTGCAAGTATGTACTGCTTTCATGCTGGTTTTCGCTTGCTCTTGTTGATTGTTTGTCGCTGTCGCAGTTGCAATTGATAGACCTCATGTCCTTACGTTGGTCGTTGTCAAACGTCTCTTTCCTCGACCGCGCAGGAGGTGGAAGTGCCGCTGGACAAAATCGCCACAATGGCACATCCCAGCGACAACTGCGCAATAGCCACTAGCTGTTTGCCACAGGGCACTCGCTTCTCTTGGAAGGGCCTCTTGATTCTAAACATGGGGAGCATACTAATGATTCTAAGCGCATACTGGCCAATGTTACATGATATCACAAGCCTAATCCACACAGAAGTGGCAGCATGTCTTATTTCCATTTGTTTCCTGTGATCCTGGTGTGTTGCCTTGGGAATGTCTGGAGGTTCTGTCCACAGACTTTCGCACACTATTCTGGAGGGCCATCGTTTCGCAATCGAGAGGATTGCCAAAGGCAAGAGAGACAGATGATTGCAGATATTGGTAGCTTATCAAATTATCTCTAGACTATCAAGTCAAAGCCCAATTCATAGTGCTGTATACCTTTCATCCTCTCGGTTAGAGATTTGCGCGCTTGGCCGCTCTTGCAGTGTGCATTTGCAGGTGAGAACTTGATGAGTTGGTCCCTGCCGTTTGGATGTGCCTTGCGCCCTATACAACAGGGCGAATACTGCTGCAATACATTGATGTTGAAGGCATCCACTGAGACAGCTCTTCCAAGCTACTGTTCAATCCATTGAAGTGCCTCTTTCACTTCCCCGCAAAGTTCCGGCAAAATCCCAGCACTTTGTTCCCACTTCGCTTCGCCTGGGAGGCTTTGAAAGGGAGGAGAGATGTCCATTTCAAGCTGCCCGAAGAGCCAAACTTCAGTGACCCAGACACCTCAGCATCGTGCCTCAGCAGTGATTTCATTGCCACAAGCGGAACCAGCGGTTGCAAGCTCCAAAGTATTGCAAAGTATTGTTCCTTGGAGGAAACACCAAAGTCAAAGAACATTTTTTCAACTCTTTGAGGCGTTACTCAACTCTCAGCTGAGGTGCCCCTATCAGTTCGATGAACGTGCATTTGTTGCCGGAAAGCAGGCTGGGACCGCTGGAAATGCAACTTTCAGGCTTTGTGGCGGCTTGTTATATAGTTATATCATACTCCGTTTGACAAAGGCTCCATTCCTAGACAGAGAGGGAGAGAGCCAGGGAGATGTGATGGCAGGATCATCTCACCAATCACATTGCCTTCCCACAGTGATTCCCTCGCCATTTTGCTTGCTATTTGTCAGTGGTTGATAGACTTTCTGAAACATGATAGTTGTAACTTGGGGTGTAACTTGCCACTGACAGAAGTTGTGATTCTGGCCAGGCAGACTCAATCGATGGTGACCTACCTGGTACCTTTCAGGGTTTTGCCAGGCATGTCCAACGGCTGACGTTCCCTGTAATGCATTTGGCATTGAATTCTCTTGAGCTGATACTTGTCAATGACATGCAGCCTGTTTCATCGAGTTCCAAGAACGGTTTCGGCAGGACTGGAGGCCGTGGAGTAGGAACTCGAAACAAGGCGCAGCATTATGATGAATTTGGGAGCCAGCATTTATCTCTTGCTGATTTGCAGCCAGCAAGGGTTGTACAGAGCATATGCAGTCTCAAACACACAAGAAGGAAAAGGCCAAAGTTACGAGTGATAAACTGGTAAGCAATGCAACAATATGCATTAATGCTGTTGATTCTGTTGGAAAAGGAAGTCCCAAACTTATCCGAATCCGTCAAACTGTTGTGAACCATCACTGAACCTTGTGCCTGTTGCATTGTTCTGGTCAGCTCTTCAGTCTCTTCTCTGGCCCAGGTCGTGCTGATTGGACTGACTGTATCTTCTGCCAGCTTTGTACGGGCTTTGGAGGCAAGTTTGTCAAGTTCCGATCTTGAGAACATTGATGGGATTGTTGCAGTGGCGCACAACGAGGGTTTCTTGGCTACAGAAGCCCAACAATAGTTGTCCCTGGGCTGGTTTAGCAAGGGTGGGCTCTAGTGCAAAGGTTGCATTTTGGCACTTTCTGAGTGGCGGAATATGTGGAATGAGGTGAAAGCAAAGTGCAGAACAACAAAGAGCTTCTGATGAGGACCATTGCAGGATTCCTCGTGCACCCAAATACTGGTTCTGCTTTGGTGGTGTCTACAGGCCTGGACAGCTGCTGAGACTCCACAGAGCTAGACACGTGAAGCTTTAAGGGAAGATAGACACATTTTGACACCATTGCTTTTCTGAATATTACTTGATATCGGTGCTAGTTGGTGGACGGATGTGAGACCATGTGAGTCTGCACCGAAGAGAAAAGAAGACTTTGAAAACAGGGGATGTTTGATGGCAATGCCGAGATGCAAACATCTTAGAAGATCTTAGAAGCATCTGAATATATCTGAACATATTTGAATATTTGAACATCCTTGGTGTTTCTGCAGCGCCAGGTCAAGAGCGTCACATAAAGGTGGAAGACTTGAAGGCGTTTCTGTCGAACTACCCGACGGCACATGTTCCGCAACGAGCTGAGCTGAGCTGAGAACTTCTGTGCTGCGCACGCTGGGCCAGTGCTGCATGTGCATATCTCTGTGGGTTCTGAGTGTTCTGAGTTAGACTATGTCAGACTCTCCTGGTGAGGCATCAATTCCTGGAACTCACTGGAAATTGGCACGATGATCTAAAGCAAGCCGGAGATGTGGTTCAGCAGGTTCTGCTTCCCAGAGCCGCAGAGGCCGGATCTATATTGTTACACCACTACACTATCAGCGATTGGTCAATAGGCTACAATTTATAAATATGTATCATATGTCTGATGTGTTGTTTGATATATTGTTTGGTGTGCCTCTGGATTGTTTGATGTATTTGGATGTATGGGTTTGTTTGGACGCTTGTTGAGTATCCTGCCCGCTAAACTGGCCAGTACAAGCGAACAGCGCAGCCAGTCTCAGCTCTCCGCATCGCGTTGCAATGCAACTCGGGCTGAAGACTTCGCAAGTTAACAAGAAAACATACCATGACAGGATATGACAGATGTGCAAATACAAAGTGTGAAATCATTGAAACCATGGTCAAGATGCAAACCATTGAGAGTGCATGGTCAAGATGGTCAATGTCAAGAAGCTTTGATCAACAATCGTTTGTACTGCAAGGTGGAGGCTCTGATGCTTTCAGTGGAATCACTGGAAACCCACTGGTGGGCGAGGTGTCAAAGCTGCTGCTCACCAGAGGCGCTGCATTTGGTGTGAATCGAAGATCGATGTGCACAGGTGCTTTGGTACAAATCTTAAGCCTCAAGCTATCCTTCAAAATCAGGGACAAGTATTCCTAATGTACAAATGCATGAAAAACAACTGGGAAAAAAAAACACACATAGCTTTCACCTAGAAATGGTGAGATGGAACAGCGGCACAGAAATGAAGGCTTAGACGCATTCACACACACACACAGTTGGTGTTCCCCGTTCAAATTCACTGAGACCCACCTCGGCCATTCTCCCGAAAGCTTTATTCCAAGATTAAACTTGCATAGAATTTTGGGGGAATCTTGACCATCAAATCCAAAACTTTCGACAAATCTTCCATTGACAATCTCATCTAGAAATCCTCGCACTGCACATGCACGTACAAATAACGTGCGAAACAAATATCCTGGCTCAGAAAAATGGTAACTTGCTTTTGTTCAAGCACGCGCACAGTTATAATTTGTAATTGTATGATTCAATGCATATAAAGCCAGACAAACCTGCATCACCCTCCACCAATACAGAGCATTGTAAGTGAGAACATGTGAGAACTAATTTTGTGATGCCAGGCGGCCTTGCCCTACTCGCGGAATCTCCAGAGCTGGTCGGTGCGGAACCATATGTCTTGGCAAACTGCCGCAGCCTGGAAATCGCCAAAAAGTTTCTGATGATGTGCCTTGGCCGCTCAACCCGATTGCCTTGCCCTTGGAGTCCACAGAGTCCACAGAGTCCACAGAGTCCACAGAGTCCACAGAGTCCACAGAGTTCACAGAGTCCACAGATGCACTGGGGAGGTGATTTTGGGAGTTCCCAGTGCTGCCAGTGGAGCTGCCAGTGCTTCAAAGGAGTCGTTTCCAAGGACTGAACGGTACAAGCAGTATGCGTCTCGACACGGTCAAGATGCTGCAGGAAACCCTTCTGGAGGAAATCTTTTCCGTGGATTGTACAACATTGTGACCCTTGCCAGCATTGAAGGCTATGATTCTGCTTTCACGTCGTCATGTTTTCTTTGACTACATAATTGATATTTGGAATTCTGATTGCAATTTGAATACAAGACACAATGCACATCAGACAAACGAAATATGATGGCTGCAACTTTCCAAACTGCTTGGATTTTATTGACATCCTGAGGATCAAAAGCTTGGGTGCATCCCACAAGAAGCCTCCTGACGTTTGCCTGGATCAATGCATTGAATACAGTGAGCGGCTGCGTGAGGATGAGTCAGGCACAATCCAACAACTGCTTGTTTCTGATTTTGTTGCAGGGATCTGTGGAGACATTGTAGAGACATTCCAGACATTGTATGTTTCATTGCTGTTTTCAGGCTACTACTTCATGGATTCACCTGGAAATGACCTGGAGTCCATCGCTGGACAAGTAGCAAGTGGCTGCAATGTCATTTTCTTTGTGACAGGGAATGGAGTGGGGTTGCTCAGTGCGAGTGGATCGAATAACACAACCAATGCAGTTGTGCGGCGTCGCGCGGTAGGGTACCACATTGTGTCTTTGGGCTCAGCTTGACAGGCAATAACCAACTTTCCTTTCGTGCCCACTCTCAAAGTGGTGACGACATCTGGGCGATTCAACATACTGGAGAAAGACATGGACATCAATGCTGGTCTCCTGAACGAAGGGCTTAGCATGCAAAGTCTGGCTGCAAAAGTATTCAAAGATATGAGCCTTGGCCTGGTCCTCGATGGCCCCGTGGTGATAAATCAAAAAGAATCCAGAAGGTTTTCAAGAGTAGTTATAGAAGGGGATCCGGAGAGGCTGAGGAGAAAAGAAGATGAGATGAGAAGAACATAATGGAAGGCCAAGCAAAAGAAGACCAGGAACACTTGAAGGAACAGCAGATGAGAAGAAGCGATTGCAGTTCTTGCATCTTACAAGCTTGAGGACGTTCATGTTACAAGAAACTCTCTTCTGCTGTATACTAGGATACTAGGACCTGCAAGGCTCAGCGGTGAAAGATGTCCCAAACAGCAGGACTTCATTGCGTTTTGTGGGCCATGCTTGTTGGGCCACCAGCACTCAGTGTAGCAGTTCGGTGCTAAGGGTTGGAGTTGCGTCCGGGGAGAAGAGCAAGGGCGAGCTGGCGAAAATCAGCCAAGTCTCGATTTGGCGAAATTGGTTCCTGGACGACTCGAAGCAGTTGAGTGACCTGCAGGCAGAGACCAGGAATCCTGCAGGTATTTTTCGATTAGACAGAGATCAGTCATCTATAAATGAAACCAATGATACCTTGACCCAGAAGAAATCAAACAAATAGATTGCCACCAAGGTGAAATCACATCCGACCATATAACGTGCCTTGGTTTTTGCAGGCTGAATTCAACTTTGAGCAGAAGGATCTTCATGGACCTGGTCTAAAGGTGAAGTGACTTGCCGTCAGATTAAGGTGTTTTGATCGGCATCCTGGACTCACAGACATGCACAGACGACATCCAGAGACTTGCAGATGCGACTTGCGCCTTTCCCATTTGTTGTGTTGGAAAACGAGGCAGGAGTGGCTACCTTCCCTTGCATGTGAAAACTTCGTGAAAGACATTCGCAATGCAAAGGATTCCAGCTCGCTGGAGTTTTTACCTCCGGTGAGCCTGATTCTGCTACCCGGCTGCTTCTACAGCACCTTACAGAATTGATTGGAAAATAAGGACCAGAAATGTAGACGATGATTGTTGCGATTATGCCAACAGTTTTTTCTTCTGAATCTTAGGGAAGTGTAACTTGCGGAAAATACCAACTAAACTTATCATGAATAGATGCTTATTCATTGCAATTATAATAGATATAGTATGATTATGTATGATATAGTTGTATATGTCTTCTCTGACGCGCATTGCTGCAAGCTGGGGTCGGCCGATTTGTAAATACACCAACTTCTGCCAGATATGGCAGAAATTCACTATGGACATTTCCAATAATCTAATCATAATTACGGAAAAAGATGCAGTTGTTTCTGCAACATATTGGGAAGGCGATCTGGAAAATCCACCACTGAAAGGATCGGGAAAGAACATCAGGAACGGTAACTATGGTAACCCTCATGGGAGAAATGTAATTTGGCGAAAAGTAGATACAGGCAACTTGTTTGCGGTTCCGCAACTTCTTTTTCTCTAGGATTCCGTGGGTGGCCATGTGTCAGAAATTCCTTAGAGGCTTTGCGATCTACTGTGCTTTTCATTGGTTTGGACACTTTGACCTGTTCCATTTTATCATCTCAATCTCTATGTTGCATCATATCTTCCTCTTCGTTCTCTGCATTTACTCATTACAGGTATGGCCTATGGCCTTATTGCCTAACTTGTTGCTATTTCTGGACTTGTGACATTGTTTCATATTCATTTATGTAAGTGGCTATCTGGGGCGTCCTCAAACGTACGCCCTCCTAGTGCTTTTCCTTTCTCTTCTTTTGAGGCCCACAAGTCTGTGCTCATCAGAGGTTGCCCGACTGGCGAGCTCAAGGCGCATTTCTGGGTCCCAGGTTCGAAGGTTCTAAGGTATGAACACCAACTATCCACAAGTATTAGTGCAATCAGAATGATTCGGTATGGCATCTTTTTGCAATTGACTCACCTTGACATGCATTGATGCAGCCCCTTCTGCAAGGCTGAACAGCGAGAGTGAAACTGCTCCAGACCATAAGCAGCAGGTGCTGGCTGCTCGCAACAAAACATATCCTTCCCTTCATGATTTGTGCGATTTTATGTGGTTCTACTCTGTCCGTCCGTCCCTATCCCGCTTCTTAAAACTCATTCTACTTCGCTCCGCAGGCTCGCTTTGTGGCACTGCCGCACTCTGAAGGATGTGGAGGAGCTGGCGGCCAGCAATTTGAGACGATCTTTCAACGGGTGGGTCCATGGAGGGCTTGGAATGGAGTTAGATAATGTTAGCACCGGGCTGAAGCACCGGACTTACACTATCTTACACTTAGCTTGCTTGCCACACTTGCACTCCTGACGATGTCCTCCTTTGTCACGAAAAGGTGATGCTCGGCCATTTGCTCCATCCCCAAGTGCAGCATGGCTTTTTGCTGGAACATGGGTCTCAACCTTACAAATGCTTCAGCGTTGCGTGACAATACGATTTCAGAAACTCTTTCAGTCAGGGCAAGTAAATGACATTGATGAAATGCACACAGTGATTTATGCTGTATACACCATGTTTATATGGCGCACACACACACACACATATATATATATTATACAATTATCGAAGGAAGTTTAGAAGTGAAACTTCCGACAATATGGACAGTTGAAAAGCAGAGGTGAGAAAAGTCAGAAGTGAGAAGATCAGAGATGNTCAGAGATGAGAAAGTCAGAAGAGAAGAGATGCAGGTGCGCGAAAAGGTAGGAAAGTCGCGAAACACTGTGTTTTTCCAATGTTTTGTGGCTCCGGAGGATCGAGAAGTAGGCTCGCTAAAGCGGCGGGTGCGGAGACATCTTGGCAGGTGAGAGATGAAAAATTGCACGCCGTTGTGGCGCGAAGCACACTTGGAAGTAAAAAGCGTTAAAAACTGTCATGTTCGGAGCGCTTTTGGAAGTTGAGATGTCGAAAAAGTGCACGGCGCTGTGGCGCGAAGCACATTTGGAAGTAAAAAGTGTTAAAAACTGACAGGTTCGGAGCACTTTTG
>BGPT01000215.1:19794-88729 GCA_003297045.1 Symbiodinium sp. clade C Y103
TCGCTCTGCCATCCATCATTCACAGCAACTCACCTTTCCTATAGTTTGCTATTCCTGAAACTTCCGCCACCGCCTTGTGCGGTACTACTGGTAAATTAATAACTTAATTTGTAAATGTAAAGATATAATTATCAATGACCTGAGCTGCTGTAAAGCGGAGTTCTAAGCTGAGCTGAGGTGCGAGAAGACTCACAACGACTGGTTTGCAGAGCGCTTGTCTTCACAAGGAATCTCCATGGACTCCTTTGGGTGGGCATCTGTGCAAGCAGACGGTGGAATTGAGGCAGCAACTGCCACATTTTGCACATGAACATGTCCTAAGACATGGATATCCTGTAGAGAAAGAGGTCTGGGATGCAGTCACCTTGACAAACGGACCAGGATACGATTGCAAGAGAAGGCATTTGGAAAACCGCCAGGCAGTCTACGACATCATCAGGAACTTCTTCAAGGTTGGCGAAATACAGTTGTAATGCATGCGGCCTTGTATGGGTTTTGCCTCCCCGAAGCTATTTGGACGCAACCGGATCTAATGTGATGCAAGAAGATGTGTTTTGGATCTTCACGCACAGCTTCAGCCTGCAGAAATTCCTTACCAAATTCTTCAAACCTTTGACATGTGCAGGAGCCTCATCCTCAAAGAGCATTGCCTGCGCAGGCGTTGCGCTTAGCTTTGCTTGGCGGTGAGACAAGTCACCAAGAAGCTGAGCTGCTTGCGACACTGGTGCGCTATGTTGTCCTGAAAGGAGGCTGGACAAACGTGTTGCTCCACATCTCTCCTGAACAACATGCAAAAAAAATGAATGATTGTGTGTTCGTTTCTGACGCTGATTCTTGAACAAGACATGAACTTGAATGACCACAGTATGACCACAGTATTTGCAGGCACAGTGGTACTTCCATCATCATCTCCACTGCTTGCAAATCACAGCTTCACTGCGGCCTGCCTTTTCGAGGACTGGTCTCTGATGTGAATCATTTGGTGAATCATTTGTAGCAAAGACCACAGGAATCCAAAGGACAGGTCAGACATCCTTCGCAAGATGCTCTCTGCATGCCTGGACACTTCCAAAGCGTACTCTAGAGATGGTACCGGTACCAGACCACTGATGGTAATGTCAGACTCTGTTCCTCTATCCATTTCATCCACTGTAGGGTTGTAATTTATTGCAATTTGCAATGGTTCTATGCGGCTTGGACAATTATAAAGGCTGAGTCGCCACAACTTGTCTTAGATGTCCTTGGCAGGTGGACTCAAACGTTGGCTTGCAGAGTCTTCTCGCTTCTTCTGAACTTTTTGCATGTTTAGATAGTGTGTCCACACTGAGGGGTTCTTACGGTAAGTGTAAAAGGTCGGGGCTAGATCAGGGTACGCTCTCTGGGGCGCGGCTTTTGTCTGCAACAGGCTCTCGCGAGAGTTCCGTGTCCATGTCATGTGCATTTCGACTGCGCAGGCTCGCACAAAACGCTTGTCTTGTTTTGCTTGTTTCTGAGGGTGTAGTTTTACCGGCGCGCGGTGCTCGATTTTTGAGCTTTGTCCATTTTGTGTGGCACTCACGGCAGTTTTGGGACATTTTGAGGTCTGAGACGTCGATTTGCGTGACAGGTGCAGGACATCAAGCATTTTTCATCCATCTATGTGGCACGCAAGGCACTTTCGGCATGTTGCCAAAACGTTGGCAGGCATGGGTCAAAAGTGAGGTGGTCTTGGAGGTCATTTTGCTTGGCAAGCGCAATATTTGATGAACTTGGACAACGTTTTGCAAGGGTCAAAACTCTCGACCGTTGTCATCTTTAATTTGGGACATGTTGATGACTCTGTGTGGCAGGTGCAGCACTTCGGATGCCTCCGGCTCATTTTTCGTAGCAGGCGCACTACTTTGTAGACCTCGACAAAAAAGTGTCTCAGACCTATGTAAAACGCCGTTTTTTGACAGTTTCACTGTTCATTGATTGTGGCGCGCGCAATGTTTTGTGAAAATCTAACATGTGCTCGCGCAACCCAATCGGCAACGCCCAGGACATTGCAGTGTAAAAGAGCTATGATGCAAAAGTTTAGGCGCAACAAGTCTGTTTGGCATGCACCGTCTTGGCATAAAGCGCTGGTGCAAGGCATAGGACTATGTGGAAAACAGACCTGTCAGGACATCTCACCATGCCGTCCACGTGGATACGTGGCTCAAGCCTGCCCCACGGCAAAAGGTGTTCCTCTGCGCCAGTTGCTTTTGCACTGGCAGCGGAGCTGTCAGAGGCTCCAGGCCCTTTCGGGCGCCTGAGCGCTGCTGCTGCGCTACCCGCTGTGCTGCTTCATGGCGGCGCTGCTCGATGCGCTGCGATGGCCCAACTTCATCGCTGAAGATGAGTCAGCGCAGATGGGAACCGAAGGGAAGAGCGGCATCCCTAGGTTCAATGGAGAACCAACACGGTTAGCCGAATATGTCTTCCGTGTGAAAGCCAAGCAACTGAAGGAGCAAGCACTTTCAGAAGATGAACGCAAGAAACATGGCCCACTTGCACTTCGGTTGGTTGAAGGTCTCAGCGGCACGGCTTTGCGTGTTGCACAGACCTTAGACTTCAAGGAGCTGAGCAAACCAGAAGCTGGCGTGGAGAAGCTTCTGGCGGCTTTTGAGAAGGAGTTGAAGCCTCGCAGAGCACAACAAGCTCGCGAGCTCTATGCGGCTGGTTCAGCCCCCAATGGCATGCTGTCGCGACAGAATGGTGAGACGATGGCATCATACATTCTGAGGCGACGCNACAAGCTCGCGAGCTCTATGCGGCTGGTTCAGCCCCCAATGGCATGCTGTCGCGACAGAATGGTGAGACGATGGCATCATACATTCTGAGGCGACGCACGTGGTACCGATGTTTGCTGGATACATCGGACGATATGAAGCTGCCTGATGTGGTGCTGGCTGAACAGTTGCTGGCGTCAGCCAACATTTCCTCTGACCACCAGCTGTTGGTCCGAACTGCTCTCCAAGGTGACATCAGCTTTGACAGAGTTGCTGATGAGTTGGTTGCCCAGCATTCCCGGCTGCATGAACGTGAGAAAGCCCGAGGATTTGTCCCCAGAAAGCCCTTCTATGGTCATCACCAACATCGGAAGGGATCTGGCAAGTGGCATGGTGCGTTCTATGCCGATGAGACTGCGGAGCAAGACCAGGTGTACTCCAACGACGCTTCTGAAGAGACCTATGAGCATGAAGAGCCCTATGTCTCTGAAGATGTAGACCCCATTGAAGAGCACATTGGTTTTATGGTGGATGATGGAGTCGATTTGGACGACCCAGACAGTGCCGAAGCTGCTGCTGAGGTGTTGCAAGCTGAGCAGGAAGCCTACTTCGTGAAGAAGGGCGCTGCGCAGAAGGGCAAAGGCTTCAGAGGGCCTCCTTCTGCCCCGCGGCATTTCGCCGTGTCTGGAAGCCTCAGCTTGGAAGAGCGCAAGGCGAAGATTGCCTCCCTGAAGTCCCGCACCACTTGCAGACGGTGTGGAGCTGTCGGACATTGGAGTGGTGACAGCCAGTGTCCTGCGTCCAAAGGAGGTGGTCGAAAAGGCAAGGGCCGTCCTGGCTCGAATGCGCCTTCATCACCCTCGAGCACTACGGCATCCAAAGGGTCTCCACAAAAGCAAAGAACTGTGTACTTTGCGATTCATGAGCATGGTGCTTCAAGTTCAACTGGCTACATGGCCTTGCGTGGTGATGGATTTCACGCAGTGCCACCACCCTCATCTCTTGATCGTCCTGCTGAACCTCATGGACGAGCTCCCCAAGATGCTCTGGTGCCAGCACATGAGTCTCTTGTCCCTGTTGAGACACGACCGCAATGGGTCGATCTTCCTCCACAACAAGATGGCGCCAGTGCCCCTGAGATGATTGGTTTGGTCCATGAGTTGCCATCCATGTTTTCACGACCGTTGACAAATGATGAGAAGGAAGAGCTGATGTTGCAGCAAGCACTTGGCAGGTTGTCACAGCCCAGTCTTCCGATGGAAGTTGATGGACTTGGACTTTCAGATGATCAGTTTGCACTTTTGCCTGCAGGTGTTCCGCCTCTTCCTGTGCGAGCTGAACAACGAGCTGCAGAGCATCCTGCTCCAGTCCCACGACCTGTACCTGCCTCTGCCTCAAGCACTGCTGCACAGCCTGAGGAAACGGGCAGAACTCAGCCGACCCTTCACCAGCAGAACTGTCCTCATGAACATGTCACATCAAGAGGATCCAATGCATACTATCGCATGCTGCGTTGTTTGGATTGCCAGCTGCTTTTGGAGCGTGAGAAGATTCAGCCTACTGCCAAGTCTCAGGCAAAGGCACAGCCACTTCAACGAACTGCTGCGCCCCGTGCGGATCCACCTGGTCCTCCAGAATGCCGACATCATCGGATCTCATGGCGTGGAACCAATGCTCACATGTGGCGCAAGACCTGTATGGACTGTGGTTTCAAGCAGAGTGGCCCTGTCAATCCCGAGACGCAACAGAGCCCTGAGTTTCAAACACCGCAGTCACAGAACTCACGCTTGGCTGATTTTCTTGGCGGTGAACTTACGGCTGATGAAGCGGCTGGAGCTGTTCGCTCATTTCAGAGCGCAGTGGATCTGAAGCTCTCACAGCTTGGACCTGGTGACACAATTGCCTCCAGGACTTTGATTGAAGCTCTTGCCTTGTCTTTGCGTTTGGCTGAGGTTTGGCACGATGGCTCCAATGCACAGTCTTCCAATGCTGCACCCAGTGAGCCTCATACTCCACCTCTGAGGACTCCTTTGTTGGCTCCTGCAAGGTCTGATCCAACGACTCACCAAGGCACACGACGAGTGCTGCGAGAGCGTGCTGTTTTGCAGGTTGGAGCTGGCAAGTACAAGAACAATCCCTGCTACCAGGCCAACTACAAGAAATGGGTGTTGGAGACCATCGATGAAAGGTCCTCCCGTGAGATGCGATCCTTGAAGAACTTGATGTTGGAGATTGGAGACATCCATGGCAAACTCTTCACTGTGGCTGAGCGCTCCATGCATCATGCTGCCACACCATCTTCAACTGCTTCTACCAGAACAGGCTACATGGCTGTCTCTGAGCACATGATTGCCGGCTCGGAGAATGACCTCATTGCCGTGCTGGACACTGGATGCAATACCACGTGTCATGGTGCACATTGGCTGGCTCGATATCTCAAGGCGACCAACCAGTCAGAGCCTGAGCTTTTGCCTGATGGAGCTGGCGGATTCAAGGGCATTGGTGGCATCACAACCACCGCTGGCACAAGGGCTTTGGACTTATGCCTGGAACTCACAGATGGCACATTGGCCAAAGGCAGTCTCCACAGCGTCGAGCTTGAGGACTCTGACGCCCCACTTCTGCTCTCTCTTGAGGCTCAGCGTCGACTTGGACTTGTGCTGGACCTCAATCGTGCCGTAGCACACAGCGAGGCACTTGGTGGAGATCTGCAACTTGTATCCCACAATGGACTTTTTGGACTTCGACTTCTCCCTGGTGGTTTTGCTGGACTTGGACTTTGCAAGCCACCAGACCGTCCTTTGGATTTTCAGGACGAGGCAGTGGATGATCACTCCTTTGGTGCAGACCCCATGTCTGTGGACGATCACACCACTGGAGCAGATCCTGCTGCTGGAGAAACTTTGGGATACCTGGCCTATGATGAACTCAAGGTTCATGCCATGTCCAAGAGCCAAGCCAACAAGGTCAAGGCCAATGTTGAAGTTGTGGCCAAGAAGGCCAAGCTGATGTGGAATCAAGTGTGCCCGAAGTATCTGCGAAGGCGTCCATGCCTTCCACATGGCTGCAAGACCTTCATCATGGAAATCTTTGCGGGCTGCGCCATGTTGACCAGTGTGGCACACTATGCCTTCGGTTATCCAACCAGCGAGCCCATTGACGTGATCTATGACCCAGTCTTTGACCTCACCACTGCGGCTGGGCGTGCTGCTGCCGACGAGCGCATTGCTCGAGATNTGACCCAGTCTTTGACCTCACCACTGCGGCTGGGCGTGCTGCTGCCGACGAGCGCATTGCTCGAGATGATCCGTATCTCCTGACCTTTGCCCCAGTCTGCGGCCCGTGGTCTCCATGGCAATATGTCAACATGTCCAAGTCTGAGGACACGCGTGCCAAAGTGCTTGAGGACCGAAAGAGATGGATCCCTGTCATCAAATGGATCTGTGGCCATGCCCGAGCACGACTTCAGCGAGGGCGGCAAGTCTTCATCGAAAACCCAGCACCTTCAGCGATTTGGGACACCAATGAGATGGACAAGCTCTTGAATCATGAAGAGCACTGTGACCAGATCACTGGAGAGCCGCTGGAAAAGGTCAACGTGGATCTATGCTCTTTCAACCTCAAAGACAAGCACTCCGGCCTCTTGCACAAGAAGCGCACTGGATTGGTGACAGCTTCGAAGACTTTCAAACAGTCTGCAGAGACCTATGGCCAATGCAGTGGTGATCATCTACATGAGCCCCTTGAAGGCGGAACCAGGTGCAAGAATGCACAAGCCTGGACTGAAGAGTTCTGCACTCACATCATCGAGTGCCACTTGCATGATCTGGACAATCAGCTCACCAGATCTGCATTTCCTGCTGAGGCTGTGGAGGAGGAGATCTTTGTGGGTGACGACGCTCCAACGCCCTACCCCACTCTTGATATCATCGACTCTCCTGAGGACTTGGCCGTTGGACTGTTGCCGCAGGAAGAGTCAGCTGAACAACTTGAGATCCCAAATCCACAAGCCGAAGCACTGGAGAACNCTTGGCCGTTGGACTGTTGCCGCAGGAAGAGTCAGCTGAACAACTTGAGATCCCAAATCCACAAGCCGAAGCACTGGAGAACCAGCAACTTCAAGAAAGTCGAGCTGTCTGGCGCCAACTGCCCATGTCCACACGTGTTGCTGTGCGACGTTTGCACACGATGACTGGACATTCATCAGTTTCATCAATGCAGAGGATCTTGCGTACATCCGGCGGTGATCCAAAGGTCATCAATGCCCTGAAGCACTTCCGTTGCCCTGCCTGTGAAGAACGGAAGAAGCCGTCACAGAGACCAACAACAAGGCCTCCTAGCGACTACCGATTTGGTGTCGAAGTGTCGGTTGATGCCTTTGAGATCCGAGACATCCAAGGGAACCGCTACACGATCCTCTCCATTGTTGACATGGGCACCTTGTATCACATTGCTGAGTTGGTGTCTGACAAGGGCGGTGCTCCATCTTCAAGAGCTTGCGCCGATGCTTTCCGAAGATGCGCTGGATCAATTGGGCCGGTCCTCCACGATCAGTCGTTGTTGACCGTGGCTTGCACAACAGAGGCCGTTTCTCTGAGCTGCTGATGTATCATGGAGTTCAAGTTCGTTTCATTGGTGTGGAAGCCCATCACCAGCTGGGACGTGGAGAACGCCAAGGGGGTATCCTCAAAAGCCTCCTTCAACATGTGGTGGAAGCCAGACAGCTGACTGGCCTGCGTGCAATGGAACTTCTCTTGCCTGAGGCAGTTTTCATCAAGAACAACCGCATCCACCATGGCGGCTTCACACCCAGTCAGTGGACATTGGGCAAGCTTCCCATTGAAGTTGACTCCCTGACCTCTGAAGAGTCGCAACGCTATCTTGGAACCCATCAAGAAGTCCTGGATGGCGAGACAGCCTTTGCAAGACAGATGCAGCTCCGACAGGCTGCCAAGGAGGCATTCTCTTTCATCGATGCCTCCCAGAGATTGCGGGCCTCTATGTTGCGAAAATCCACTCCTACAAGGGGACCGTTTTTGCCCGGTGATTTGATCTGCTTCTACCGGAAGGGCAAGTCCAAACATGGCCGATGGTATGGGCCTGCAAGAGTCCTGGGCCAAGAAGGCCGTTCCACTCTTTGGNTTTGATCTGCTTCTACCGGAAGGGCAAGTCCAAACATGGCCGATGGTATGGGCCTGCAAGAGTCCTGGGCCAAGAAGGCCGTTCCACTCTTTGGATCATTCACGGAGGCGTCCCAATGACTGTTGGCATTGAATCCCTGAGGCATGCGACTGGCAATGAAGTCTTGGCCAAGCATGCTCTTGAGTTGCGCCCATCGCGCAAGCGACGCCGTGAAGTCCTCGACCCTGATGAGGACGAGATGGACTACCCATTTGCCGATGATTTGATTGGTGCTCCTGGGGTTGACCCACATGATGATGTTGAGCAGATTCCATTCTTTGACCTGGGAGCCCATGGACCTGATGTTTCACAAGAGCCGCCTGGAGAACCGGAAACTCCAGTCCTTCCACAAGAGCCCGCACAGATTGCTCCTGCGGATGTGCCTGTCGAGATCCCGTTCCATGTGAATGTCNGAGAACCGGAAACTCCAGTCCTTCCACAAGAGCCCGCACAGATTGCTCCTGCGGATGTGCCTGTCGAGATCCCGTTCCATGTGAATGTCCCGATCCCTGCAGAGCTGGACATTGATGACGAGATGGACACAGTCATCCCAGCTCCCCCTGGTCTCACTTTGGGATCAGATCAAGCCACCGAGATTTTCAGTTCCACAGATGAGCCTGATGTTGAGGCTGTGCCGCCAACACGTGTTGACACACCGTTGGCTGATCCTTCTGCCACTCCCCTGAACCAAGCCTTGCATCGCTCTGTGGATGCTCTGGATGGAATCCCATCAAGACCTGCACGTGAACGATCCCGTTCACCACCACCACTGGAACCACGATATGAACCTGCTCCACTACCAGATGGCCCTGAGAGCCGAGCCTTTGTGGCCTTCTTGGCCCGCAGAACCACCAAGAAATCTGCGACAGCACGTGCCAAGGAGCTCAACTACAAGAAGTCTGACGAGACACGCCAGACGAAGATGCTTGAAGCTCGTGGCCGCGAATGGGCCAATTGGAACAACTTCAAGGCGGTGACCATTTTGTCACCCACTGAGGCCGCCAAGTACCTCAAAGCCCATCCTGATGCTGAAGTGATTCCTACGCGATGGGTGGACACCTTGAAGTCCCAGCCTTGGGAGCCTGATCGCCACAAGGCGAGATTGGTTGTTCGTGGTGATTTAGAAGCTGAAGGCAATGCACGGACTGACAGCCCTACGTGCAGTCAGCCTATGTTTTCCCTGGTGCTCAGTGTTTCCGCTGCAAAACGATGCCGTTTGAGAGGTGGTGACATCACTGCTGCGTTTTTGCAAGGTGAGAACATCACTCGAGTTTTGGTTTTATCACCTCCAGAAGATGGCATTGAAGGTGTCGAGGATGGAAGTTTGATGATTGCCAACAAGCCTGTCTACGGCACTCGTGATGCTCCACGAGGCTTTTGGAAGAAGCTCCACAACACAGCCCTTGCTGAGGGTCTTCATGCAGTACCACATGAGGAAGCAGCGTATGTGCTTCGCAACTCCTCCGGAGGCATTTCCGGGATCATGGTTGCGCATGTGGATGACCTTCTATGGGCGGGTGATGATGCGATGCAGCAAGTGATGAAGAATATGCAGGAGAAGCTGCGTTTTGGCAGCCTTGATGATGGTGACTCTTTCACTTGGTGTGGCCGACAAATCCACCAACGTGAAGATGGGATCTCAGTCACATGTCCCAACACTGCGGCCAAGCTGAGGCCAATCCCTTTGCATATGACGAGGAAGAAACACCGAGATGCCCCGGCAAGCGATGCGGAGATCAATCAGCTGCGAAGCATTCTTGGAAGCTTGAATTGGGTTGCTCGAGTCTGTAGGCCTGACATTGCCTACCAGCTCTCAGCCCTGCAGACTGTCCAGAAGAAGGCGACTGTGCAGGATCTCATTGACTGCAACATCCTGATGCGACATGTTTAGGCGACGCCTGACACTGGACTGTTCTACAAGTACGACGCTTTTGACTTTGACAAGGCGATCATTCTGAGCATCGCGGACGCTTCACATGCTGTTGATGCAGAAGAATCGAAGTCTGGTAAGACCCTTGGACACCGATCTCAATCTGGCCGACTGATTTGTTTGGCTGGCGCAGACTTTGCTGAGAAAGGTTTTGGTGTGGTGCACCCCATTGAGTACCACTCCAATGTGATTCGACGTGTTTGCAGAAGCACGTTACAGGCCGAGACACTCTCCATGGTGCAATGCTATGAGGAAGCTGAGCATTTGAGGAGTGTGCTGCATGGCCTGCGTCATGACCACCAAGGGCACGACTGGAAAGTTCCATCAATGGATTCCGTGCACATTTACCAGTACACGGATTGCCGCAGCTTGGAAGCCCATTTGCACCAAGCTGGAACTGGTACCACAGGAGACAAACGCCTGGCGATTGACTTGAGCTATCTTCGCCAAGTGCTATGGCGACAACGTGGCGAGGAGAATGGAGATCCACTATATGGCGACCATGTTCCAGCGGATGCCACTACTCATGCGACATGGGTTGAGACAAAGACCATGGTCGCTGACTGTATGACAAAGAAGATGAAAAGCGAGCAAATGGAAAACCTGCTGCAGAAAGGCGTTTTGGCCTTTGACATGAACAAGGAGAATAGCAAGAAAGCGATGGCGAAAGAGCGGAAGATGGAACGCGATGATATGAGCGAGGCGAAAGAAAGTACAGAAGATGCAATGTCCATTCCAGGTCTGAAAAAGACCATGGATGTGGAAACGCATCATTTGACATGATTTGGCAACAGACCTGTCAGGACATCTCACCATGCCGTCCACGTGGATACGTGGCTCAAGCCTGCCCCACGGCAAAAGGTGTTCCTCTGCGCCAGTTGCTTTTGCAGACTATTGTGGCTTGGAAGCATGATGTAGCCAGCTTCTTGCGAAAAGCGGAGGAACCCTTGCGGAAAGGACGCGGTGGCCGCAAATTCCAAGATGCTAGTGACAGGACATTGGCTGCATTGCAAGAGCCCCGACGTGTAGCCTTGCGTCGGGGCTTCTTAGGAGGGAACGCCGCAGCAAGCAACCAGGTGCGTCGCCCTCCTGGTAGGCAGCGTTGGCTGGTATAGACACTTGGCGCCGCAGAAGATAACGTCAGACATTGAATTGGGACAAGAAGATGTTTACTTATGCTGGCTTTATCTCAGTGTGGTTGCCCCGCGGGGCCGCTAAGTTATTTCTGCCGCTTGCTGTTCTGTTCCATTGGCCTGCAAGGGTTTGGATCCCTCGCAAGTTCCGACTCCTTCCAGCAGCCCTGGGTCTGCTACAGGAAGGCAGGGCGATGGCTGCTCAGTATATGACACTTTCGGCTTGCCAAAGCTGGAACGCGAACCCCACGGCGACGGCTTTGTTCTGGTGCGGGGGGAGGCACGGGCAGCCCATGCCGGGGCGAGTGGGGCAAGCTAGTCGCGTGGCCAAAACCAATTTATTTCCCGACCAAGGCATGGGGGGGCGTGGGGCGAGTGGGGTTAGTGGGGCGAGCGGGGCGAGTGGGGCGAATGGGGCGAATGGGGCGAGTGGGGCGCGGGGCGAGTGGGGCGAGTGGGGCGGGCGGGGCGAGTGGGGCGAGTGGGGCGAATGGCGGGTTTCAAGCAATTTGCCAGCGCAGGGCAAGTAAGGGGAGTGGGGCGATTGGGGCGAGTGGCGGCTTTCAGTTAATTTTCCTTCTGGGCGAGTGCAATGCTTTATTTGTTTATGCCTGTTAGAAACCGCCAGTCCGGCCAATCCTCATAGTGTCAAGGGCAGCTGGTGGCTGTTGCATGCTGTTGTGATATTTTGCGACGTCGGTTTTCTCTTTGGATGACTTGGAAGTGGCTCTGCGTTGGCTCCTGGCAGCTTCTTGCAAGGAGTTGCCTGGGCACGTCTTGGCTCCGACTGTGGCCTATGCTCAGCTTCCTCCTTCAGGGCTACATGTCATGGAGGCCCCACAGCTACATAGCGCACTTGCACAATGGGTACATAACGAATCATAAGAGACCACACAAAGTACATGTCATCAGCTTTCAGTGATTCAGTTTCCGTGCTCCACGTTAATTCTTTCAGGTCGGCTTTGCTAAGGTCCCCTCCATGGCGAACCATGTGGAGATCATTTCTGGTATAGCTCCAACAGTTCATTGCTTCCTGGTTTGGAATGGGAAGAAATTGCGGCCACTACAAGCTGCTCATCCTTTTGTGCCTACTCTTCATGTGGCTGCAAAGGACGGCCCAGCAAGTTTTATTTGTGCATAGTCTGTGTATTTGTTGACATGAATTGAAATGGCAGAGTCTTATGATGTGATTGAATGTGTATGAATGAGAACGTGTGCAGGGCAATGAGCGGAACTGTAAAACTCGGTGACACTTGGTACCCCCCAGGACGGAGCTCAACATCCTGAAGTAGATGAACTGAACTCAGGAAAAATTGCATTGTTTCATTTGGTACTTTGAACAGACACAAAGGAGGTGAAAGGATGTGAAAGGACGGTGTGTTACCACGTGGAGACAGGTCTAGGCCCTGACGAAAGCGCATTCACCATGAAATCCATAAATGTGTTTGGACAGCTTTGGATGGATTTGGAGTTTGGACAAACTTTTGGACATGTTTAACAAACTGTTTGGAAATCTTGTTTACATTGTCACTCACTTTCGCTATCCTCGCCCGGCCTCTCTGTAAATCGCACTTAGGCCACTGTAGAGCTTATGGATGTTGCTGGAGCTCTGCAAGAGATTCTTGCTGCGATTCAAGGAGCTGTACATGGAGCACCCACAAAGGCAGGCAACCGCTCTGCAATTTTGTTAATTTCAAACTTTCCATAGCTTTCCAAAGCTTTGTTCTGCATGTTGAAACATTTTGTCCTTCATTTTCTTTGCTGTCATCCTTTTACCCAGGCCAGCCTTCTTGGTGCTACTGATTTCTCGGCGACTCTGCAGCAAAGCCCATTTGATTTATGTGAAACCCAACAGTGAACCAGCCCTTAGCTGCGCAGGGTGTTTGACTATTCGAACAAGTTGCATGGTTCTGTATTCGAACAAATTGAGTCCCAAATTGATAAATTCAGTGCCTGAGCAATCATTGTCAGACACGCAAGACAGGCACTAAGCATTAAGGCCACAAGAAACGATTTTGAGGTGTAGCAAAGGTCACTCATCAAAAAGCGCAAAGGCCATGGTTGCTGGGGGAGTAATGGTGAAATAATATGGTGAATATATTACGAACATATTTGAAAACTTCGATTTTTTTCCTAAAACAGTTTGAAAGGATGCTTCGGGACGCTGATTTTGAGACACATCCCGTGTTGCTTCACCGCTCTGTGTGAACTAAGGTAACTAGGGGAATTACGAGCGTGAGCCTGTGATGTGATATTAGATTTGCTTCATTTGAGCCGTGTGCCATGAAGCGTTGCACGAAGTTTTTGCTTAAATTGGCTTAAAACATCCAAATTCATCCAATATCCTTTTGAATGGATGAATCTCTGACACTTGGGGGACGCAATTGGTGTCGCACCGTGTCATTAAATCTGCAAAGGCCTTTGCCTGAAAGATCCTGAAAGCACAACCCAGAAGAAAAAGATCTGAAGATATCTGAGGGATGCCACTGGAGTTTGACTGTGTTGATGGCAGTTTCTGAGCATTGCCTCATTGCCCACCATTCACTCACAGTAGGTTTGACAAGCTCTTTGCATCTGAGGATCTGTGTGGACTTCTCATGTTTTCTCATGTTTTGCTGGCTTTCTCATGCTTAAACTGTCCAACGCTGCCAGGTGTGCGGCGTCCTATCGGATTCCTGTCCGACCGAACACGCATAAACGTGGCTGTGTGCGGATCCGAAGAACACGTTACATGTCGTGCATCAAAGAATCAAGGTCACACTCTCTCAAACAGCTTCATAAACTTCACAAACCTTTTTTGCTATTACATGCTATTACTTTAAAATTTGTATATACTTTTATCGAGTTTAGGGTGAAGGTAGCTGAGTCTGCTGAGTCTGTTGGCTCCCTGTAGCCAAGGTCTCGGGCAGTCGCTGGCCTTGTTGCTCGGCCAAGTCATGTTTGTTCCATTTTATTCCCAAACTTCGAAGTGCTGATTCTTGATGTTTGCGCATGTTTGCCATTTTTTTTGCCATTTTGTTCGAGTTGTTTTCGACTTGTTTCTTTGCTTGTGCACTTGTTAGATTTTGCTACGCTGGCTGGACAGTGTTGCAAGGTTATTGTCGGCGACTTCGAGCATCTCAGCCGGTTCAGTCTGAAGCTTATTGCATGCGTCCCGTGGTTGGCTAGCCGAAATCGTTTTCCGGAGTTCTACTCCAATGCAGTTGTAAAATACTGTAGAATACGGTTATATCATGTTATATATATATATATATACATATATATTTGAAATACTATATAGTTGTATGGGAATTAGGCATTGCCTCTGGTCGTCTCCTCACGACAGGCAGTGATTGGAAGGAGATTTTCAGCCTGGGAAAGGACATTCCTCAAAACAATGCTTTGAAATCAATGACAGCAAAGGCTTCACGCTGCGAGTTTCGAGTGGTTGGAGTTCTCTTTGCAGTGTGCATTTCTCTTTGGAGGACAGAGGCTTCATACGAGGTGAGCCTATCATGGAAACGCAGCAGGTTTCCCAGTCAACGATTTTCACAAATGTCCAACAGGTCAAACCTGGAATCACAGCCCTACCCCAGCCCTGAGCCCTGGCGTTTGCCGAATTTCACTGAGGATGCAGATGCCTCAGGAAGCTGTTGTTGCAGCTGTTGCTCCTGCAGAGGTGCGACGCTTGACGCTCACGCTTGGCTGTTTCAGTCATTCAAAAACATCAGAAGAAGACTTTGGAAAAAGACCGAGCAACCAGAGCAACCAGAGCGATCAGTATGGTAAGCAAAGCAACATAGGTTTAGAAACGATGCCGTACTGAGTGGTGCTCGCTGACTCACTTGGACTGACGAATGTGTTGGATGTTTTGACTCTTCGACAGTGTGCGAGGCGTTGAAGGCCTGGGATTCTTTGACCGCGTGATGGGAAAAACACGTTGCACACTCTTTGGGTTGACCTTTTGAAGACTGTGGAGACATAGCCAGGTTTTGCTCATTTTTACTCCATGCCTTGCCGACTTCACGAACTTGGCAATGAATTCACAAAACTTGTCACCTTCTTGTTACATTTTTTCATTGCATGTCCGTTCTGAGTTGTTCTTTCTTTTTTTCCCGAAGCCAAAAAGTTTAGCTCAAGCCTAGATGGCCTTGGCTTCCACGCCATGGCACTAGGATGTTTGAGCAGAAGTTGTCAGCACCTTTCGAGGCATCAGCGGGATGTGTCAGATGCAAGAATTTTGCACATATCTTGTCATCAAGCTGTTTTTCAGGCCACGATTGCTGGCCTCCAGCGCTCCAACGCTTCGGCGCTTTTCTTCTGGCTCTCTGTGGCCGAGAGCTTAGGAAGCATCGAAGAAAGCAATGAATTGAAACAATTTGAAGCTATTTGAAGCTATTTGAAGCAATCAGTTCAAGCAAATTCAAGCAATGAAGGAATGCTCCCAATGCAAGGCTTTTCTTTTTGCTTTCCCTGCCACGCACTTGAGGAACGAATATGAGGATCGAGCCGGACCTTCGTATTTGGACATGCAGGATGGCGGATATTATATGGGGGGCAGTCGGGGGGAGGTGAAGAGATGCCGGGGCAGAAATATGTGGCTTGTGGCGCAAACGCTAGCCTGCAAACGAACATAGGAATTATTGGAATTTTTGGCCATACCGGAATTCCAAAAAACTGGGCAATCGCATGCAGCTGCACGTACCCTGCTGACATATAAGGTATCTAGAACCCCTCATCGGTTTAGGAGATGATCTCCTCATTGGAAAATTGTCATCTTTCTGAATCTTGGCATGTATACAGACTATGTTCAATTTCTAGTCAATACCTAACGAATCCTAAAGAGCTATGTGCATGTGTAAAGACAGACATGTACATGTGCAGTGGGAACAGGATAGGGATAGGACAAGATCGGAAAGGAAACCCAGGTGGGCAGGCGGACAGGACAGCTGAACATACAACTGGATAGATCATGATAGATCGATATGTCGAGCAAGCAGTTTGTTCAGGCCATCTGACAATATTGGCTTAGAAAACTTAGAAACTTGAAACGACATTCGAGTTGTTTTGGTTTTAAAAAGATCAGACGCACGACTTGCAGGCGACAACTCCTGTAGATCCACGTGTTTTGGACGCAATGTGTGTCCCTCAGGCCATTTTGATGTTCAGCAAAAGCCGCACTAATTATGATAAACCACCACCAAGATCAGCAAGATGATTGCGTCCGAATGAGCCGGAAAAGCTACGACGTTGTGCTTCCTTGTTGCGTGCACCAAGGCTTCCATACTACCACGGTCGTTTTGGTAATCCCCATAGTCGCAGCCACTCCTATGGCTCAGAGCTTATCCTTCGAATCTTTCGGATGTGCAGACCGCAGATGGTAACGCTGTGTACTCACTGGAGCCTGTTGCAGTATTACTGTCCTCAGAGACCGAATTCTGAAATGGAGGAAGATCATGAGGGCAAGATGATCTCAATCTCAACATCGCTGAGAAGATGATGGAAGATGATGGAAGATGCGAAACGACGTGAAAAAGATGTGAAGATTGCAATATGCACAATGTCAATCAATGTCAAACGAGCCATGACATCATGACGCGCCGAGGTTGGGATGCCGAAGAAGCCACTGAAAAGGCTCGAGAAATTTCATGAACTCTCAACGACTTGCCGTGCTTAAAGCCAGAGGAATGTGAGGAAAGCAGTAGCTTCAGTAACTGAGTTTGTATTTCTGGTGGAGTTTTGTGCATTTTAGAGTACCTTGAGTTCCATGAGTTCCAAAGGCTCGAGAACAAGTTGCACGACTTATCAATGCCGATGCCAAGGCACCGGACCTTTACATGAACACAATGGACAGCCAAACAAACACAACCCAAAGCACGGTATTCAGTACAGTATGTCTATACGTATTTACAATTATTTACACAACTCATGTATTTGTGACATACATTCCGATATCATTTGTGTCAAACTATGTGTCAAATTCTGAGTGATGCGATGCTCTGATTCTTTTCCATTTCGAATCTCAATGCTATCAATAGTAGACATAGTGATCACATGTATTCAATGTTGATAATGTTGTATACAGACTGTATTCATATGGGATCATAGTGGAGAACACGGGCCCAGCTGTTTGAGGAGATTTTCTTCACCTCCGGGGCGACCGAGCTGGCTGGCCCAGTTGTGGGTAGAAGAGGATGAAGAGGTAGCATGCAATGGACCGCAATGGAGGATGGCAATGGATAGCATTCTCTCAGAAATCCTCCACTGCATTCAGGGGATGGCAAAGATTGCAAATTGCACCGGCCACACAAGTTTGTGTGTAGGCTTAGAATGGCTTACAGTAGATTACTAAAGAGTCGTTTATGTGAATGTCAGAAGCAAAGTTTCACTGTACGTGCTATGTAAAGGTTTGTAGATGTTTAGTGGAGGGTTCGACGTTTTTTTTTAAAGAGTAGAGAAGCACCTCAGCGAGTACTGGAGTTTACTTCAAAATGAAGGCAGGGTCGCAGTAGGCCACGAATATCATTGTCTGAGAACCACAAAGATGATGCTGTGCTCAGTCTATTATACAGTTGGTTGTAGACCAGGGTGAAGACTGATAATGATAGCGCTTTCTTTCTGCAGATGGACAGTTGACATGCTGCAGACCATCGACAAAGTGGTTGGTAATTTCGCAGTACTTGATTCTTTCTCGTTGATTCGTCGCTAAGGTCAAACAATATGGCAATCAAAGGAGTTGCAGAATTCTACGAGGGATCTGGAAAAAAACACATTGTCACTACTCAGACCGAGTCTGCCTGGCATGTTGAATTTTTACCGGGCTTTCAACCCGAAGACAGCTCTTTTCTTGTGAATCTGAAGTCGCATGGTGTCAAGACAGCGTGCAGATGCTGCCACAACAGAGCCAAAATCAAGTCATCAGAGAGAAAAAAATGACAAAACAACAATTGTATACAATTGTGTCAGCTCAATTGACAATGTTCACATATCTTCACATATCTTCACTAGCCAAAAGGACACCCGCGCAGGCACAAATGTGTTTTGGCCTCCTGCCGCCGGCTGGAAGTCGACAAAGGTTGGTAGCACCGTCACGTTTATATCTTTTCACTTTTCACCCTCCTGATATATTTGAGTGATGTTTTCTTTGGAAGTTCAAAATTTCTGGATCAGCCCGACACCCTCGGATTGGCCAGGAGTGTGACTTACCTGCCAGTGGACAAGTATGGACTTGTGAATCTTCAGGAGACCAGTTGCTATGATGCGCTTTGTAGAGATCAGTGAATGTGTTAGATTTGTATTTGAAGGGCTCTGGACGCAAGGGCAGACTGATCCTGCCTGACAGGATCTTGAAAATGCAATCCGCGATGATACGGCTCTGGTCCGGACCTGACAGATGGTGATAGCTGTTGAAAGTTCAGGACCAGGAGGGTATTTTGCGTGGCTTCTGTGTTGAGACCATGTGAGAGAAAGAGGTATGGAGCATGACATAAGTGGCATAGAAGAGTGATGCAGGGAAGGAGGCGCAGCCATTGGATGCTGTCAGCAGGTAAGCACAGCCATAGCGAGTCGAAGATGCTGCACATGCTCAGGTCTCAGTGATGCACATCAACAACGAGATTGGCACAATGCAACCAGTTGAAGAGATTGGACAGATTTGTGCGAAGAAGCAGGCCGAGTTGGGCAGTTGCACAGCTGGGCCTAGTCTGTTGACGCAGAGCTCTTTTTGGGAAAAAGGATGCACGGACTCATCACTTGGTTGTAGTCTCAAAGTGTCGGAAAGCCCAGCAAACAGTCACAACGTGTCAGAACAAACTTCAGGTTGGAGTGGAAGCACCGCACCCAAGATCTGGATTAAGACTTACTGTATGAGAATCTTCACCTGAACTTGCTGAAACCATACGCCATATGGGCCATATAGGCCGCAATCTCATGCACGTTGATGCTATACTGCAGTTCAAGTAGGGATAAAACAGCGTGCGTGAATCTTTGACTGTTTTCACTCTGGCTAGCATGTGCTTTCACGCCGTTGATGCCATAATGCATTTGGGTGGAGTGTTGGGGTTCTAATGGGGGGTGTGACTGTTCACGCGAACTTGCCTACAAGGTTGAGACTTGTGTGCGCTTTGCTAGAGCTTGAAAGTGCTGCACATGGTTTGCTTGTGATTGAGGTTGCCTTCTATTAGAAGTAGGGCATGGAAATTTCGGAATAAAGTCCTCTCCCGAACCTTGTAGGTTGAAACCCAGTACCCACCTTTGAAATAGTTCTGCGAAGGGCTCTGCAATGAATGAACATTTGCTACAAACTGTCCATATGCCTTTGATCAATATGTGTGCACCCCAGGGGCTGGGAAAAAACATCAGGAAGAATATCGTATGGAAAAAATACTGATGTCATGAATGAGCATACAAGCAAAGTGCCCTGTCTTCCTGCGGTGCAGGTCTTTTTCCACACCGACGCAGCTCAAAGCGTTGGCAAGGCCATGTGCATACCGTGATTGAAAAGATACATGTCAATTCGATGCATCAAATGATGGAATTGCATGGTCAGGTGCCCGTTGATGTTAAGAAGGTTGGCGCAGCGCTGATGCAGCTATCTTAGTACCAATTTTGAGTTTGATGTTAAGTGACGTGAGATGCAAAAGATATTAACGAATCAAAACAAATCGGATGACTGTCATTGCATGTTGTTCACAGTCTGGGTTTAGCATTTGTTTTCAGCAGGTGACCCTCCCTCCAGGTCAATCTCAGCTCACAAGATGTACGGCCCAAAGGGTGTCGGTGCTTTGTACGTTCGACGGAAGCCCCGAGCAGGGTTCTCAGGATGTTGCAGTCTCCTTCAAGACTTTAAGATTCGAAAACTGCAACAATCTCAGAGTTTGCCAAACATTCCAAAACCACAGTTAAACCAGTTAAACCACATAAAACTGCAATACAGAATCATAAAGAAATCTAAAGAGTCTTGGTTGCACCAGGTGCGCCTTCGCCCTGTCATCGACGGCGGGGGCCAGGACCGTTCTGAGATTGTTTGACTCAGACATGTTTAAGGGTCTTGCCCTTGTAGGATAAGATCCTTTGTATGGCTGATTCTTCCTTTCTGGGAGACTTTCATCATGCTTCAATCCTCCAGATGTTGCAGTGTAGGTCTATTGCTTGTCCTTCTAGCCAATTCATAGTTGTCCATGTGCAGCGGCCGCCTAAGGCACTCCAAAGCTTCCCTGTTTTGTTTGGAGTCATTTGATGTTTTGATGTTTTGACTTTAGCATACTTTAGCTTGACTGTGATGATGATTGTGATGATCTGTGATGATTGTGGCTGAAGGAGCGAGGCATGCGCAGTGGAACTCTAGCGACTCCACCTATCGTCGGATTTGGAGCAGCAGCTGAGGTCTGAAGACGAGAGGAACGTTGAGGAACGTAAGAACGTTGACTTGCCATGAAAATGTTCAACCAGATCTCAAATCTTGCCATAACCAGATCCAACAAGAATCGAACACGATTCAACAAGATCCAGCAAGCATTGCAATGCATTGCCTTTATTTTCTCCTTATTTTGTCACCTTGATGTGTGCCTTTCCCCTGCTCTCCCAGGTCTGCATGCAAGAAATGGACAATGACATTCGCCATGTGCAGAAGCTGCAGCTTTGACGAAATTAGGGCTTTGTTTTGTGTCATGTGCGTGTTCCCGACCTGTTCATGACTCGTTCCTAACTGCCATTTCTGTCATTTTCTTGTCCAGGCCAATTATCGTGCTCCTCTGTTCGCACATGCGCATAGAAGCACACTCTCATCCCATTGGCTGGGAGCAGACATATGAGTTTCGTCCATCGTATACCGAGTTTATGAGTTGAGTGTCGACTGGATTGAGTTGGGCCAGATTTGGTCCGGTTGGGTTGGGGCTGTGCCGTTGTGCCGTGATGTTGACGTTCACCTTGAGTGCATGGATGCGCGCAGATGCGTGCAGATGCGTGCAGAATGTGCTGAAGGACAGTCCCATTTTCCCGGCGCTGCCTTGGTCTTGCAGAGTTTACTCTATAGTATCTATAGTGTTGTAGGTTGGTTGGGAAGGGTCTCGCTGTGGTTTGGAACATGTCAGTGTTTTAACTGAATAATCTTGTTGTCAATTTTGGCTCAAGATTTTTCATCTTGGTTCTTTCTTCCCCACCCTCTTCCACCCTGATCCCCTCGAGATGCGGTTCGAGCGGCTAGTGTGTGAAAAGAATGCTGTTCAGACCTGCATGTTTCTTGCTATATGCATGCGTATGACTGCGTATGTATACACATATACATGTATAGTCTATAGTCCATCCTGGTGTCTATATATGGAGGTTTCCTAAAATAGGGGTACCCCCAAATCATCCATTTTAATAGGATTTTCCATTATAAACCATCATGTTTTGGGACCCCTATTTTAGGAACCCCCCATATGTATATATTATGTTCGTATGAGGTGACATTATATACATTTATATTGCTCCTCTTGTTGATTGATTCTTGTCGTTTTTCTCCATCATTGGTTGAGACTTCTTCGAAGAGAATCCTTGTTCGCCCTCGCCCAGATTCAAGGTACAAACGAATGCACGATCAGATCACCGACCAGCTGCCTCAGATTACCCTCAATGGATCACCATCGCAGAGGCAACGATGCCCTGAATTTCTCCAGGGATCAAGTGACTGTAATATATTCGATTGAAATTCAGTTGCAAATCATTGAATAGTTGAATTATTTTGAATTTCTGAATGATTTGTCAAATTTGTTGAATGGTGCAATTTGGTGCACTATCTCACTGGGGAGCACTGTCATTTGGACCTTGGGGCTGAGGATATGAGACTGGTACCGAAGGTACCGAATGCTTAAGTCATGGGCATATTGGCTGCCTGCACAGAGTGACACCCAGCGTGGCTCAGGTGGCCTGGCAACGTGAATTTGTCCTTTGCATGTGTTGAAGGTGAGAGCCTTCTCATGTGTGGGACTCAGCATGACTCAGCCCATCCAATAGGCATCCAGTAGGCTTATTGGGTCCTAGTGGTGCTCTTGCATGGTAAGAATCTGAGATCAAGAGCTGAGGGGTGAAGAATGCTGAAGACAAGTCAATGTCAAATAAATGCAATGATTTGGAATGGTTTGCGATCGTTTGCACTCTTGTGGCAATACCTTTTGCTTTGATCATTTGCCCCGAGCAGAGCTTCCCTGTGCTCCCCGCACGATGTAGAGATCAGGTCCCTTGCCAAGACGACTGCAGTGTCGAGTGGCTCCGCTTGTACGAGTGCATCACTCGAGCCGTGCGGTGCTCGGTGGAATCCACAGATATCCGAAGTATTTCCAGCGAAAAAACTCTATTTCACGGCTTTTTTTAGTGGAGTCATTGAAAGCCTTAGAAATAAACATCGTGCCAAAGGTCTGATGTGTGTCCGGTGTTTCTGAAAGAGAACTTTGCGAAAGACAAAGAACGTGTTGAAGAACGTGTTGAAGAACGTGTTGAAGAACGTGTTGAAGAACGTGTTGAAGAACGTGTTGAAGGAAATGTTCGGGAACATGTGCGGGAACGTGTTGGGAACTTTGTTGAACATGTTGAACAAAAAATGTTGATGATTTGATATGTTTTGTTGATGTTGTAGCCTTTTTTGATCTTTTTTGTGGCTGCGAAAGGCTGAATTTCTGTTTCCAAAGGTCGTATGTGCTTCGTGCAATTGGCGTCTCTGAAGACCTGGCGCATACGTCCGCCCCTTTGGAGCAACACTGGGCACTTGTGTTGAGCACGTCATTGAAAATATGTTACATGTTAAATTTATACATATACTCTGTATATAATGATATATGTCATATGTATAATATATATATATATCATATACATATTAGATCTCTTATGATCTATGTAAAAGCACTACAATATTCAAAATATATTGTTTTGTGATCCAATTTGTCACTGCAGCCCACCGAGCTGGCAGGTCTTTGCGCTTTGGGATTGGCCGCTTCACCACAGAAGCAGAGGTGGTGAACCGCTCAGAGGGCCTTTGACAAATTTGAACTTTTGGTCAATTTGGTCAATTTGGTCAGTTTGGTCATCACAGACAGTCCTGGGACAGTCTTGGTGTGCAGAATGAGGGTTTCTGATCTGGTTCCGGTGTGCAATTGTGCACTTCAGAAGCAGCAATGAAAGTGTAACATGTCATTAGTTGAGCGGCCAAAGGACAAGACCGTGAACGAAGTCGTTAGAGAGGCATTGACACCGAACGGTCTATGTTGCAACATTTACATGTTGGATTCTTTCCTTGAACCTTTGACTTTTGATCCATGCATTTTTCCCCAACGCTAAGTGCCTGTGTATTTTGGCGGCTTTTGCAAGTCTCTGTGAGAAAGTCAATGTGATGTTCTAACTTCAGGAGGTTTTACAGTTGCTGAATGTGATTTTCTATTTTCACAATGTTATTTTCTTTTATCGACCATCGACCTGTCCAGAAATTCGCCTGGAGATGCTGTCCGTGGTTCATTTGATTTGACCGAAAACTGGATCCCTGACATCTCTTGACTATTTGGGTAAATTTTATACAAACATGGCATCAAACCAAACGGCTGGCAATTCCTCACTTTTTGCAACAATTCTGCCTACAGCAACAGCTTTTGAAAGGTGCGAAGATTGCGGGACATGAGTCCTCTTTGGGAACTTGAGCTTGAGGCTGGGCTTCTGCTTCCAAACCACATATAACCACATGTTGCCTGCTTCTTTCTCAGGTTTCTCAGACAGGGTGTCATCAAGAGGAGTGTAGGTGGTCCTATATAGTAGGGGTGTGATGGAAGCAACCTATGCGAAGCACACTGTCAGTATACAGGACTTTGGACCTGATGACAAACATAACAAAGAAGAGAATGATGCTTTTGGTGCCTTCAGTCAGCTCTCAACGTGTGCATTTGCAGACTCCCTCAGTGGCATTTTACACATTTATATTATGATAATGATTTTAGAATATCTTATATGCATTGTGAGAGGCTCTGAAGACAGGCGGACAGAAGCAAGCCGTGACTTGGTCATGTCCTCACAGCTCGAACTTGATGCACTTGGCATGATGAATTGACATTGCTCATCATACAATGCTATGATCATTATAGTCACTATATTCACCACAGAATTTGTTGCTCATATTTTGCTTCAAATTGTTTCTGCAGAGGTCAGTGGAGGCATTTTGCCCTTGCAACTGCACAGCTCAGGTCATGATTTTCTGAGCAGCTACTGTGCCAAGGCATTCTAGTTCACTTTGGTCATGTGTGCGATACATACAATATGTTGTATATATAATCATATGCTGTTTGTAAATGGATATTGGATCAAATTTGGATTTAGACCATTGTAGCCTTCAAGCAGGATCCTAGCCTTACTGTACAGGGCTTGGGGGTTGCTGCATTGCGATTGACTGCTGTTATGGAATTGAAGCCTCGCATACATGTTTCAACAAGACAAAAGCTATCCAGAACTGCAGCAACATGCAGCGATCTCAAAGTTGCAAATCAGACCTTGTGGAATGGCCAGCGTTTTGTGAGCGTGTCGCCTTCTCAAACACTCCGGTGAAGCCTCCGGATCAAAATGGGTCTCTTCGTGCTACACTGCGATGTGACGCAATACTTGTGACATGTCAAGCACTTGGACAGCATGTCTAGAGATTTATGATGATTTATGCACTAGACGCTGATGTATATTGACCTATATTGACCTTGACCTGGCTCAAAAGTCGCCGATCATGCCCACAAACACTCCGGGTGGCAGACTCCTATTTTTAAATCAAGATCAATGGTCAGGCTTCTGCGGAGCAATGACAGACCCGAACCAGACTTTGAATCCCATGAGAGAGCACCACAATTTGAAAAAGCTGATGCTCAGGACAGACAGATCCTACAGATTCCTACAGCACATTCATTTACGATGCAAATACTGGCAAAGTGAACATGCCAAACATGTCGCAGCATTTCTTTCGCCTTTGACTTTGGATCCTGATGCTTCGTTTTCTTGGCAGATCGGCACAGCTACTAAGAAGGGCATCAGTCAGCTGCTCGGAAGGTTTGATAAAAGTAAAAAGGAGAAAACATAGAACAACATCGAATAGCAACAAAGAATATGTGGTATGGCCTGGCATGTATCAAAAGCGTGTTTTGAAAAATCTGAGATCTGTACACATGTCAGGGCAAGGACAGGGAAAGAACAGATATGTCCACAATAGCTGCAAAGGGATGTCAAACAATGCAAGATGAAAAGGAAATCTTAGCAGAAGACACAAAGCCACGAGTTTGTGAACTGCTTCTGGAGGACTACATCAGTTGGCATCAAAACATGGGAAGACATTGAAACAGGAAGAAATCGAACTTTGCACAGCATTGCTACAGTCTGGGGGGCACGCAAGAGAATCGGGGAAGTTGAGGGTGTCATCCGAGTTGCGAAACATCTGACTTGGCCGGGCCAAGACTTGGCCAACTTGGCAGGGCTCCGCGTTCATCTTTGGTGCTGGATATGGCCAGCTGCTCAGAGTTGTGAAAATCGCTTCCTGCCAGGATCAGGCAAGCATCAAGAAACATCGTAAACAGCCATAGTACTGACATAGTACTGACATGTACTATACTGACATGTACTAACTAGATCTGACTAGTACTGGCACCAGACTTGCTTTGCATTGGATTTGAACGCTGGTGAGTCCCAAGCCACTCCTGCTAGGAAGTTGATGCCTTCATTCCAAGACTATTCGATCAATCTCGATCATTCTTATTTGTATATAATCGTTTTGGACTTCCAGAGTCCAGTCTTCGACCCTGACATTCTCTGAAACTGAGAGTGTAAGATTCTCTGAAAGCCTTTGCAAGGACTGTGCTGGGCCCAGGATCGCGAGGAGCCAGCATCTGAGCGAAAGTTGAAAGTTGAAAGATCTCAACATATCTCAACAATCTGGATCCGAGATGATCCGAGTTGGATCGCAGGGTGGTTGAGCCGGTTGAGCTGGAGATTTGGCAGAAACAGCCAGAACTGTAAGACTTGCATGCTCCGCTGCAGCCATTGGCTCTTATTCACCAGTTGACCTGCATGCTTTTCGAGTCATACTGCAGAGCGTTTGACAACCGGTTCTACAATTTTCTATGCACATTTTGGACCCGCTGTGAGTCCAGGAGCTTCATTTGGCCCAGCTGAAATTCTATCACACTGAATCTGCAGAACATGCCTTTGACATGCTACCGGTGTAATATGAATCAGTCGACTTTTTTTTTTTCCCTGCACCAAGTTCGCAATAGTTCACATTAGACCAAAGCATCGAAGTCTTGTTCTTCGCGTTTGCCATGAAGTCTTCACGACTTGCAGCCGATGAGACTCTTTGCGCATTTGCTGCTGCTCTTCCCAACCGTTTTTGCAGAATTCGTGCAGGCCCCAGTCTTATTAGACGTTCGAACCCAGAGTGTAGTAATTTGAGCGTTTGCATGATAATTGTTGATCATGAAAAGACAGAGCACAAGGCACTCACAAAGTGTGCTTGTATTGTGTTTCTTGGCAGCCGAGGGCAAATGCAGAGGTCAACCCTGGCTTCAGTTCACGGTGAGCGGCCCGTTGGATATGCTCTGCGCGGCAAAGAAAAAACAAATGGAAGTCCTTTCTGCAAGCGTTTTGTTTGCAATAAAGATACGGAGGTGCGAGAGCAGATGCATCCCTTGCAAGCAGCAAAGAGCTGCTATCAGCATAGTCCCTTCTTGTTGGATGAGATGTAATTCAAATTTCATGTTCTACGGCCTACGGTGCTCTAGATAATTTCTTGCTAATGATTGACGCTTGGCTGTCGAAGCTTCTTGGGTCAAAAATCTATGGCGCTGCTCCGAGCGCAACTTTTCCTCGTGAGACTCTTGGTTTTGCTGGCGGACAAGCAACCACTTTGCCGTGCAGACGTCGTAAAATTTCATCGACGTGTCATAGACATGACCAGGCCTTATCAAGGTGATCATGAACATCGCAGCTGTGGATGCCAAGTGTGAATTGAATCAGCTAGGGCCTCAGATTTTTCAAGCTCCCTGAACTTCCTACCTTGGCAAGCTAAAGCTACCTTGGCAAGCTCAGGCTTTCCCGTAGAGGATTCGAACATTCGTCTTGAAACTAGATTAAAAACTTCTGACAATGCAGAACACTGAACACTTCGGATTTGCCAAGGTTTCTTCAGAAACACTGCAAGCGGTCGCTTACCAAAGCCGACATCGTCAGCAACCCAGCTTGAAAACTGGGATCAACAGCAGAAAGCAAAAAGAAATCCACCCAGGATTGGACAGACATGGGCAGACATGTTGAATGTATATGAATGAATTGTGAATGTTTTTTTCACAATCTTTGATGGGTGCTTCCGGCCATGTCAAGAAATTGCTCGCAATGGTGCATGTTGCAGAACGATTCCCATTTGTGCAAATCTTTGTCGGTGCATTTCTTGCAGCCCGCAGGTGTACACAGTGAGCAAGTTCGGTCAGCAGTCACAAGCTATTGTCAAGCTGAATTGCTTAGAAGGCGCACCATGTTCAAAGCCGATTCAAGCCTCAAGACATGGTTTGCATGCATCATGATGCATCTATCTATTTGCATCGGTGGCAAAGTCAAGTGTTTGAATCAGTCCAATTGATTCAGGTCAAGAGTATGCAGGACACCTTTGTGCTGATCCGAAGAGTGCAGAGAAATCTGCAGCAGAACAAGCCTTGCAGGCAGAGATCTTCAGAGAATCTCCTTTTCTTGTCTCGTTCCAACTTGTATCCTCGAAGTCCAACATTTAGACAAAAGGCTTGCGCATTATTGCAGAGTCCACATCCACATGTTCATGGAGCTCTACTCATCCAAGTCTAGAAGAATCAGAATCCCTGCATCCCTCTCGATGGCAGCTTTGATTCAAATGGTTGGGTGGGTTTTCTTTCATTCATGGCAAACTGGCAAACTCGGGTTGTGTTATTTTGTTTCTAAATGGAATCCTGATGCACTATATAGCTCTTAGCAATGAGTTCATCCAAGGTGCATAGATGGGTAGGTTGAAATCACTACTAAACAAGAGGCAACAGGACCTGCCGGCACAGATTTCTGCTGTGAGGCAAACTTCCTTCTAGTCCAAGCGCAGAAGGCTCGCACGGCGCTGTGAAAAAAAACACGAGTGGTTCGAGTAGGTTGGACTGGTGTGAATTGCAGCGTTGTTTTAATGCTGCTACTTGCAGAAGAGAGACCCCAACAAGAGGAAACAAACATGTTAGATTGACGTTGGGCCTGCTTTCTTCAAACTGGTCTCCTTTTCAAGACTTGAAGGAAAGTCAGCCAAGTGTGTACTTTGTCAAGGACAGTCTTCAACATCAATACGTAGCCTAAGAAGCCGTGTCAGGCTCATGCTGGACGTCTCTACCTTTATCCCAAATCCAATCCACACAGCAGTTCTTTACACAACATGCCCACTAGGCACAAGATAGCACGTAGCCTAGCCGTTTCTGGTTACCGTTTACCATTTGACGTTTGCTGTTTGCCGTGGTGGGCGGTGGATGGCTGTTGTTGTTGTTGTTGTTGTTGTTGTTGTTGTTGTTGTTGTTGTTGTTGTTGTTGGTTGTAGTCTTTGTCGATATCTTTGCCGTTGCTGTTCTCGTTGCCGTTGTCATTGTTGATTTTGATGGTGATGGTGATTGTGATGGTGATGGTGATGATGGTGATGATGATGATGATGAGGAGGATGATAAGGAGGAGACGGAGAGGAGACAGAGATGAGAACCAGACAGAGGTGAGTACTTTGGTTCGGTTGTTGCCTTGTTTTTTTGGTACAGTGGTCCGATCAAAGTCAGCAGGTCCTGCAAAACAAACTGCTATCGCCCTGTGCCCACCTGCTCTTGAGCCCACTGCAATTCTTTGCCACAGGATCAGCCTAAGAGAATGATGTCCGGCCAGGCCGGATACATAAAAAGAGATGTAGGGCTCCTTCAAAAGCGTGGTCAGTCTGTTTCCAGCTCAAAAAGTATGAACAGTATAGTTGCGCACACAGTGATTCTATCAATCTAACCGCAGAGTTTTCTTCGGAGTCAATACCTCGAATGACAATTTGACATCGCTTCAATTTATTCTTGAGTTCTTGAGGACGGTATCTCTGTGGAGAAAAAGGCACGCATCGATCCTTCTCTGAATCCTGCAATTACTCCAAAGACTGAGTTGAACTCCTTGATCGGCAAACTTTCCAAAAAGGCATCTTGACTTGGACTCGTTTAATAACTCGTTTAGAGTCGTGTTTTCCTGAGAGCTAGCCTTTTTCTCTAGGTGACATATGGTGAGTTTATATATATATATAATATATATATATGTATATATATATATATATGTTTTTTTCTTTCTGGCTTTCTGGAGAAAAACACCTGGCAGTAAAGTAGGTGACCAACAGCTGAGCTGCACAGTCTGGAATGAAAGGGCGTCAGAAAGGTTACCAGTAGCAGTCTGTGTGGGGAATATTGGCGCCAAATGAGACAGAAAGATATTGTTGCATATTATCGCTATACATCACTATACAAGAGAAAACATACGTTATATAGGGATATATAGGGTAGATGATATACTTCTTAGATGTTCAAGATGCCGACTTTCTGTAGGTCTTGACAGTGTCTCAGTTTGAGGTTCTACAGAAGGGCGAAACTCTGTACGTGGCCAACAAGAGCCTTGGTAGCTGCATTCCTCAGAATACTTTCATGCTATTCGCCCTGGAAAAAAGACAATCTCACCGTCTGAGTCAACTTTCTAGACATGGAGAATTCACAATTTTCTGCCTCTTGTCCAAGTTTACATCGTTGTACTTCAACATATGGTTTATTGATTCCCAACGTCAGCCCATGAACCTGAGGATTGGAAGCCTTTATCAGGCTCGATTGCTACCAATTTTAACAAAGCGGTTCTACCTATCACACAATGATACGGAAATATACGGAATAATGTGCAATGCCTGATCTTGCATCTTGGCACGCTTGCAACTAGTTGGGTCCAGGGCATGTCCAGGACCCACGGTCAACAATTTGAGAGTGCCGTGTTGGAGTGAATTGGACTTTGGCCATGAGGGATCTCTCCACGGCAATATGTCATGGAGTCACATGATTTATATGGATAGTGTGTGGAAATTCAATCTGCAGAGGATCCATTATTGTATGTGGTGGTTACAAAGAATGAGTTGGTAGGCTGTTGTTTGCATCTCAAATTGCTGCAGTACGTTAGACATAGAAATACATTCTCCAGCCATTTTCGGCCTAATTCAATCAGCATTTGGAATCTGAAAGGCATTTTAAAACGGGCAAACCCTGAAACAGAAGAAATCAGTTGTGCTTTTTGCAAATTTCAGGACTCCCTGTTGCAAACTGCAGGTCTAATTGCAAGTGGATGTTCTTTTGATGGAAAACGCACAGTCATTGAACAATTGTTGAATCCACAAGTTTGTCCTTCAGAGTTTGCCAGTTTCCACAAAAAATGGATCGCTTGCTTCATTCCACTTACCCAACCCGGGTTTATCCAATGCACGAGAAAATATATAATTCAGGTGACCAAAATAGAAGGTCCAAATGAGTCCAAATGTATACAAAAGCGCAAGTGCCAAATCAGTCTAAACATATCTACAGACTTTGCAATTGCAAGTTAATCTGGGACTGGCAACAACTTTGATTCAAGCCCGGGCAAGGCGACAGTGCAGAGTGCAGCACTTCCTGATGAATGGGCATCACGAGCTTGGGCTGGCGAGTTGTGTCCCACACGACAACAAGCCGAACAGTGCCTTGGAAGATTTAGAGGGCCATGGACTGACTGGATCTGAGACCCGGCAGGTTTCATCACAAGAGTTTGATGCGTTCGATGCTCTCCCAGTTCATCATGCTCGGTTTTTGGGACTGCTTTCTGCATCCTTTCTTTTGCCTCTGGAGTTGCCAGCTTTGCAGAGCTTTCGTCTCAGGAGCGCAGCTGAGCAAGCTTTGAAGGACCAACCAATAGACCAACATCTGTAAACATGCTTCTAAAGTGCTTCTGTGTAATAACTTGGATGTTTTTGGAGCTGCTGGATCTTGTTTGAGCGGATGGAAGGATCTCCAAGAAGATGCTGAGCTGATGGAAAAGGACTGCAATTTCTAGTTGGATTAGTGGCGTTCTCTGGAAATCCATTCCTGCCAATTCCTCCATATACCTCTCCAGGCCAGCAGACCTGGAAAGGTGGGCAGCAAAGGTCCAAAGACCAGCGGTGGTGGCGGCAAGAAAGGATGGAATTTTGTGTCTTTGCTGCAAAGTGGGATGCAGCGAAGCAGGCAAGACTTGTAAAATCGTGCAATCATTGGTTGATCATGACTGATCAGTATCTCTGCGCTTTTGATATCTCTAGCCTATAGCTCTTACATTGGCGTTTCTGATACTTGATTTTTCCTGGTTAATTAAGGGACAGATGATGCAGATGATGCAGACCTTCCTACAAGAGGGTGGCGAAGCGATGTTCAGAGAACAGGTGACATCGGATTTTGTGACGGGAACCGTGCTCGAATGGACGTGGCCTTATTTGAGAACAAATTGAGAACAATTGAACGCAAGGTTCACGCAAGGTTCATGAAGAGTTCATGAAGACAAGCAGAAGTCTTTGACTCGTAGCTTGACTTAGCTTGCCTGACTCGGCTTGTGTAAGGAAAGGCAAATTTGGATGGATAAAGCCTGATGTGCCCGTGGACCACGAATCCTCCCAGTACCGAGGCAGTCAGAATTTGCCAGTAGTCACAGACACATGCCGGGTAACACCAGCAACGAAGCTAATGTAGCAACGCAGTGAGAGTTCGCATTACACAGAGAGTCCTTCCTCAGCTGCCGGCCAGACGGAAAAGTTTGGGTCTCTCAGCAGGACCTGTCAGGCCAGGCTGTGCTCTCTCCCTCTCTCTCTCTCTCTATATATGTATATATATATATTGAAAATCTCCACATGCGACAGCAGCTTGCAGGTGCATCTCCAGTTCTCGTCCCTCGCCGTTACTGCCCAAACAGGGCGCCCTTAGCCATAAGGAAAAGTGCTGTCAATCCGCTAGGCCGCTGTGCCGCTTTTGATGGTAAGCGGAGCCTGTCGCCAAGACAGGTGATCTGCTTTCGCCAGTGGTTTGCTGCTGGCGTACTTGGCCGCCCAGGCCTTTGACTGCTGGCTGCCTTCGGTGGCACCAGCGACACGATCAGGTGAGACTACATCTCTGAAGAGCCCAATACCACGATGGCATCCAGTTCAGGCACCAATAGCCGGCTGGACTCTGACCGCTATGGAGTGCCTCAGTATGGAGGCGAAGTTGAGCTGTTTGAGGAGTATGAAGAACGTGCGATGGATCTGTACTATGGCCGTGAGGGCCAGGATGCGCTTCAGAAAGCCACTGCAATTCACTTGAGAGCGCAACTCACAGGATCTGCCTATGAAGCTGTGAGGAAGATCCCGCACGAGAAGCTTCGAACCTCAGATGCCGAAGGAAAGCCAACTACCAAAGGTGTCACCTTGCTGCTGACCACACTGCGTGAGCAGATAGCGCAGGAAGCCCCAGTCCGTGTGAATGAACTTTTCCTGGATTACTTTTATTCAGTTGGAGTTTGGAGGAAGCCTACAGAAACAATGGCTCAGTACCTGGTGCGACGTGAGTATCAGTTCACACGACTGAAGGAAGCAAGCCCTGACACCACTGTGAGCGACAACCTCAAATGCATGCTGACGCTTTTGTTTGCTGGATTGGACGCCAAGGAGCAGCAGAACATCCTTGCGTCGGTGAACAATGAATATGACTTCAAGAAGGTCAGCCATGCCCTGAGGATTCAGTTTCCAAATGCGATTCAGAGACCAGTGATCCGGAAGGACTATCTTGGAGCTGGACGTGGAAGCCAGCCTGTGCATGCTCTTCGCCCCAAATGGAGAGCTCAGCAGAGGCCCAAAACTGTCTTTGCGGCGGAAGGTGGCGATCCTTCCGAGTATGGCGAAGGAGAAGATGCTTACTATGACGATGAGTATGAGGACGATGCGACTGCGCTGATGGCTGACGATGATGGCCCATCGTATTCCGATGATGAGACTCTGGAAGCTCTTGTTGGGGAGCTCACCCCAGAGCAATTGGAAGATGATTCAATTGCCGAGGCATTTGCCACCATTGCCCAGCACCGTCAGACCTTCAAGAAGAAGTTTGCCAAGCGACCTCAACAACAAGATGCAGCACCCTCCAGTCCCTTGCAGTTCAAGGCATCTGGAGACATCTCCTTCGACCAGAAGTCGCGAGATCAACGAATCAAAGGCGTGACGCAATGTACTGCCTGTGGAGCCAAGGGACATTGGTCCGGAGACTCTGAGTGCCCTAAGTCAAAGGGACGTGGACGTGGAAAGGGTGGCAGCAAATCACCACCCAAGAGGCCTGGAGCCAAGCAGTCATCGAAGAAGCCTTCTTCGACCTATTTTGTCCTCCATGACAAGATTGAATCAGATGACGAGGCCCAGGACTCCTTGAACCTTGCTGTGTATAACATGTCCCCTGAGTCCTCCAAAGCTACTGTAAATGACATGACCCCTGTCTCCAACCTCACTTCTGAGTATGTGCAGTCCCCTGCGTCCAATGCAGTCTCTGATGAGTTTGCGGTTTCAAAGAATGCGGAGGTTTTTGTGGTTTTCCGCAACACGAAGTTGTGCGAGCACACTGAGTCAAATGGAGGTGAGGAGCGGCAGTTCCATCGAGGAGCCAATGGACACACCAGACATGTCAGCTGCAAGGATTGCGACAAGACAATCCTCTGTGCGCGCCGCAAAGAGCCCACTCAGCTTTGGAGCTATTTGGTCCAAGTTGCAATGTGCATGAGGTTTGGAAAAGATGCGCGCTACAGATCCTTCCTTCAGCGCATGGAATTTGTCAAGAAGGAGAAAGTGCTGATGGACAAGGCTGACAGATCTGGCTATCCTGCTGTGAGCCCAACGTCACCTGGCTCAGGGGGTGGTTCTCCTTTGAAGATTGCCAAGACACCACCAAGAGCCGCACGACCCAAGAGGGCCACGAGACCACCGCCACGAGATCAAGTTGATGAATGGTCAGTGGTTGCATCATCGCCACCTGACTCACCTGCCAGAGCCTCAAGTGACCAGCCGCCCCAAGCAAGGATTGTGTACGAGCCTCAGCATGAAGCTTGGTTGTATGGAGTTCATCTTTGCTTAGAAGAGGAGTTGCCGCTGTTTCCAGAGCTCTCTGGTCAGGATGTCAACATTTTGCAGCCGTTGCCACATGATGTGTACACCTTCACAACCGGGCCTGCCCAAGGTTTGACCTATGCAGTTGTGTCTTCAACGTTGGACTGGGAGCCGTTTTGCCGTGATGTGATTGCCAAGGCGCTCCACAATGAACCTATGACGCCTGAGGTGTACCGCTTTGCATACTACCTCTATGGCAAGATCAAGTTGGTGCGTTCAGCTGCTGTGAGAATGCTGAAAGGGTCTACAGACCAATGTGATTTGTCACTGAAGAGACCCCAAGATGTCAATGCTATGAGTGCCGACAGGTGCATCTATGTCCCCATCCAGGTGTCCATCAACCCTCAGGATGTGACTGTCCAACAATGCGATGTCATGATGGTCACGGACAGTCAACTGGAGTCTTTCTTTGCGTTGAATCCTGAGGACCCACCTGGTTTGGCGATTTTAGATTCAGGTTGCACCAGGACGATGCATGGCACAGCATGGGCAAGCAAGTTTGAGGATCGCTTGTCCGAGCTGAATCTGCAGCCGATGTGCAAAACGAAGACCCAGCGTTTCCGAGGAGTTGGAGGCGAGACAGTATCGCGAGTTGTGAAGATCTTCCCCATTGGTTTGGGAGGAGTTCATGGAGAGTTGCATTCAGCTGAGACTGACGGCGACACACCACTTCTTTTGAGTCGCCCTTTCATGCAGAGCCTTGGGGCAATCATCAATCTGAAGAAGAAAGTGGTGTCCTTTGAAGACATTGGAGTGACCGACCTGCCGCTCGTGAGGACACAGAGAGGTCACCTTGCTGTCAATCTTTTGGACTTTGATTGCGACAACATGGAAGCCTTCCAAAGCCTCTACAACGAGTTCCAAGATGATGACTTGGAGCGCCACAGTCGTCCGTCTGACGCTGTGGGATCTCAGGGGTTGCAGACGGTCCCGGCGGTGGAGGAGACTGCCCGGGACGCACTCCCCCTTGACCAGGCCGCCAAGGATGGCGTGATGCCAGGTCCTCCGGTTGTAGGAACGGTTCCGGCAGTGGAGGAGACTGCCCGGGACGAATCCTCCTGGAGTGAGATCAGCCCAAAGCCACTCCCACCTGATGCCGCCTATGACAGCGACAATCCATATCAAGGCGAGCCGTGGGATGAGTACTGCGAAGAGTACTATGCTGAAGGTTTCCTGTGCGAGGACATTGATGTTTTTGAGACGTTGGTGGCCGAAGGAAACTTCACCGTGCGCAAGACCACCAACAAGAAGGGTAAGAAGATTCAAGCTATGAGCCAAGCACTTGATGCCAAGGACCTGCTGGACCAGCAATCTGTCAGTGGCAAGAAGCATCACAATGTGCCCAACAGACCACCATGCGGAAAGAAGTGGCTCAAGCAGATCTTCGCTGGCCAGATGGGCCTTACAGTCATGGCCATTTTCTACGGCATGAGCGTTGGCGTGCCCTTGGATTCTTTGACATCCGATTGGGATGCGACTTCAAAGAAAGCCATGCCTCGAATCCACCAAGACATGAAGGAAGAAGACCCCTATGTGACGGTCATCACACATCCCTGCGGTCCGTGGGGAAATTGGAGCAACTTCAACATAGCGCGTGGAGGATCAGCGGAAGCTACTGTGTTGGAGCTCCGAGCCAGCCAGCGACCATTGCTCAAGCTGGTGAACAAGGTCATTGTCGACCGTGTGAAGGCCAACCGCCATGTCTTCGTGGAACAGCCCTACGGTTCAGAAAGCATTAATGAACCTGAGATGAGCGATGTGAGAAACTTGATTGAGTCTGGCCGACTGTTGATGATCAAGGTCGATGGATGCCAGCTTGGTTACAAAGATCATGAAAGCCAACTTCCACATAAGAAGACATCGGTCTATATCACCTCCATGCTGGCGGCAGAAAGTATTTTTGCTGATACTGTTTGCAACTGCGCTCAGCATGAACCATTGGAGGGCAACAACAAGTATGGCTCCAGAACCAAGCAAGCAGCAGAATGGCCATCCTTGCTCAATCAAAAGGTCATTGAATGCATGGTGCAACAGGCCAAGATCGAATCCACTATTCACCAACAAGCCATTCTCCTGGCCGAAGCTGATGAGGCGTTTCCCACTCGAGCCCTTGAAGGAGCTCGTGAAGGCCGATCCAAACGGAGAAGGAGAGAAGGACGGGTCGCTGTTCTGTCACCCAATTTCAATGCACCACCGGTCTATGTGAGGCCAGATGCCCAAGGTGAACAGCTCCCACCTTCTGATGAACTCCCACCTGGCGGTGATGACCAGGGATTCCGAGCCCAACAAGTTCAAGAGCTCGATCCAGTTTTGAACAAGACTGAGGCCGAGAGAAGATATGAGTGGTTGCAGGTTGATCCTGACTTGCGCAAGACTCTGCGCGACCTGCATACCAACTTTGGCCATCCTACGGTGACGACCCTGCAGCGGATACTACGTCGACAACATGCAAAGCCTGAGGTTGTGAGAGCCGCAGGTCTGATGTCATGTGATGCCTGCGGTGAGTCAATCAGGAGAAGGCGACCTCGACCAGTACGACTCCCGAACAGATATGAGTTCAACCGCCACATCTTGGCCGACACTATGTTTGTCAAGGATGTGAATGGCGTGACATATGGCCTTTTGAATCTGATTGACGATGCAACTGGTTTTCAAGTTGTCTCCTGTTTCGGAGAGCTGCAAGGTCCACCAGCTTCACGCGCAGTTTTGCGCCACTTCACCACAGCCTGGTCTTCTTGGGCTGGCCTTCCACACTCTTTGCAAGTTGATCGTGGAAAGGAGTTCATGGCAGTCTTCGCTGACTACTTGAAGACCTATGGTGTGGAGCAGGAAGTGATGCCTTTGGAGGCGCCATGGAAAGGCGGTAAGGCAGAGAAGGCTGGTCACCTATGGAAAGAACTTTGGAAGAAAGTGGTGCATGAGACTCAAGTTAGCGGGCTTGACGATGTTGTCACAGCCGTGGGCATCATCACCCAGACAAGGAACAGTTTTCCAAGAGCCAGTGGATACAGCCCTTTGCAATGGGTGCTTGGTGTGTCAGAGCTCCGTTTCCCAGCGAGCCTTTTGAGTGAAGAAGCCCCCAACCTTGAAGTTCAGGAGGCGTGCGAAGATCCACAATCTCAAATGGCCCGAAACTTGGCAATCCGTGAGAGCGCAAAGGTTGCCCAAGTCAAGTCTGACACAGACGCCCGTGTGAGGCGAGCCCTTTTGCATCAATCAACACCTACCAGAGGCCCGTATCCCATTGGTGCTTATGTCTACTTCTTCAAGACCCAGCAAACTCCTGGAGCACCAAGACAATACCGTTGGTTTGGCCCTGGCAGAGTGATTGGCGTTGAATTGAGGAATCCACGCCGCTTGGAAGATGATGATTTGCCCACAGAAGGAGGAGCGCCACATTCGTACTGGATCAGGTATGGACCAAGCGTTGTGCTGGCCACAGGAGAACAGATGAGGTTTGCAAGTGAGGATGAGTTGCTAGCAGCTCATACTGTGCCACACTACGCTGTTGCTGAAGATCAAACAAAGGGTGCACGATCTTTTGTGGATGTGCGACCGCTTGGAAGACTTCCACCCATACCAGACATGCAAGAGATACGTGAAGAGGCAGAAACGCCACAGCTCAGGTCTTCATCAGCATACCCTCTGCCTGCAATTCCAGAAGATGCAGAGACAGAAGCACCAACTCCAATGGTCATTCAACCTCAACTGGCACCAGAACCTGTGACAGTGCCACAGCAAGAACCACCAGTTCCTGCGGTCCCCATTGACGACCTCGAGTTGGCCCCTGATGATTTGATCACACGACAGCTGACAGGCAACGAGCCAGAGCCACAGCCAGCAACTGCTTCTGCTCCACTTCAAGGACCCTTGCAGGCGCCTGACAGACTTGATGGACTAGGTCCTATGCGGCGTAGACAAGATCGAGCGCCTATGCCTGGCCCTTACATGGCTGAGTCCAAGGATGCAATGTCTGCATGGGCCGATACACTTCACAACATTGAGGAGTCTATTCAGATTATGAAGCTGAAGCGTTTGACAAAGGATGATGCGACCTATGAGGGAAACTCATCTGAGGAGAGCAGTCCTGAGAATGAGGAGCAAGAAGGCAATCCAAAGATTTCCTATGCTTTCATGACTGGACGTGCTGCCCGCTCTGAAGTCAATTTGAAGGAGCTCAGTCCTGAGAATCGACGCTTGTTTGACGCCTCAATGCAGAAGGAGTGGAACAGTTGGCAGAAGTTTCAAGCTGTGGAGGAATCGACGGAGGAGGAGATCAGCAAGTTGCCACCCGACACCAAGATCATTGGCACACGATGGGTGCACACAGACAAGAACAGCAAGAGTCGGCTGATCGCCTACCATCTTGCAAAGAAAACAGGAAAGTCAAAGGAGCAAGTTGACAAGGAGTTTCCTTTTGAAGCCAAGAGCCGATGTGTTGTTCAAGGCTGCCAAGAAGATGAAACAGGAATTAGATCAGACAGCCCTACGGCATCACTCCTTGCCTTCAACCTTGTCTGCGCCATTTCAACAATCATGCGGTGGGTGCTTGCAGCCTATGATGCATCAACTGCTTACTTGCAAGCAAAAGGGATCCAGCGTCTCCTGGTCCTGAAGGCGCCATATCCACCACCACCCGGCGTTGCTCCCGGCACCTTGTTCAGAGCGAAAGGAAGTATCTATGGTACAAAAGATGCAGGAAGAAGTTGGTGGAAGAAGTTGGCCGCTGATGCGAAACTGGTTGGATGGATAATGTCCGGAATCGAATCAGCCTTGTTCTACCTGTACGATGGTGCAAAGCTTGTTGGAATCATGGCTAGCCACGTGGATGATCTGATCACTTGTGGTGAAGGACCCGTCTATGAGACTGCCATGAAGAAACTTGCCGACCTCATCTATCTCAAAGAGAAGAGGAGCACTTTCAGGTTTTGCGGCAAGAACATCGTCCAGAATGAGGACTTTACTGTGACCATCGAGCAGGTGGACGCCATCGAGGCCCTTGAGTATCAGGTCATCGACAAGGCCAAGCGAAAGAATGTCAACGCGCCCCTGTCCGAATCAGAGAAGACAGACTTCCGAGCATTGATTGGAAGTATGGGATGGATATCAAGGCAGACCCGTCCTGATGTGATGGTCAATGTCAGTATGGCATCACAGACAATGGGAGATCCCAGAGTCAAGGACGTTGTGGAGCTCAACAAAGCTGTGAAGATGTTGAAAGAAAGCCCAGAAGCTCCCTGGAGGTTTGTCCCATCAGATCTTTCTCTGGAGAACTGCGTTGTTTTTGTGTGTTCAGATTCCAGCTTTGCGAACATTGAAGGTGGCAAGTCACAGTGCGGCTATGTGGTTGGCCTTTCATTGCCGTGCATTGCAGAGGGCGAGCCGACGCCTGTACTTTTGCTGGAGACTACTTCAAGTTCAATCAAGCGGGTCTGCAGGAGCACATTAGCTGCAGAATCGAATGCTTTTCTCATGGGGGTGGAGGCAGCTGACTATGTTTCCGCTTTGCTGCGAGAGATCCTGAACCCCAATGTCAGCCTCAACGACTTGGAGGACCATTATCCAAAGAAGCCAATCATCGCATTTACAGATGCGAAGAGCCTGGAAGCAACAATAGTGAAAGAAGCAGGACAACCATCAGACAAGAGGGTCAAGCTCCTTGTTGCGCAAATCAAGGAGTATCTGGCTGAGAACTGCCGAGTGATCTGGGTGGATACGTCTCAGATGCTTGCGGACGTTTTGACGAAGGTGGGCTGCGAACGAGCGTTGCTGCTGAGTACGATGTATAGTGGTGAGTGGCAACTTTTGCCGAGCGAAGCAGCTCAAAAGGTCAAGCAGGCGATTAGAGATGGACGCCGAAGGCGTAAAGCCCAGAAGCAGGTTGCTGTCGGTTCTCGAACTGAGGACGGGTGAAAATCTCCTCTCCAGTTCTCGTCCCTCGCCGTTACTGCCCAAACAGGGCGCCCTTAGCCATAAGGAAAAGTGCTGTCAATCCGCTAGGCCGCTGTGCCGCTTTTGATATATATATAGATTTTTGCACACATTGAACCACACACAGTATTTATGTAAAATACTACTTGTTTGGTTGGACCATTTTTTCTTTTTGAAGACGTCAATCAACAACCCGTGGTAAATGCAAAGCAGACATTCTGTCTACTTGAAAATGACATGTTTAGGATTGTTTAGGAAAATCAGAGGGTAAACATGGTCAATCTTGCATGACGCATGCGTCTTTAAAGAGTGAATTCCATTACCCTTTGCATGTAGCCCGGATAGTCATGAATAGCCTCAAAATAGCAGGTCTGGAAGAACTTTCAGAAGGTCAGAGAGTACGGTTCAAAGTTTACGTGGCCTACCTGCATGTGGGAACGAGGTTCAACTCTTGGTGCACAAGTGATATTATCCATCCGTGGCCAAACGTTTAGCAACAATGAAACCTGTTGTGAACAAAGGCTGACTGGGCAGCAAAGCTGACAACCCATCTCAATTCCATGAAGTTGCTTTCGTGTTGTCCAGCCACACTGTTTTCTTGACATGAACGTGACTGGTGCCAGAGCAAGAAAATGCATCCCATTCACATTCATATATTATATCCCTTGTTCTTCTCTCATGTCGGGGATTTGTCAACTCTGCTCAGTCTCAAAACTCTCATTGAATTCCCCGCTACCAAAACTTTTGTGCCTTTGAGTTGTTGTCCTACCTAGTCTTTCTAGGAGTTGAAAAAGTAGAACCGTGGAAGAATATAAGATAATAATGGAATATAGCTATATAGAATATGATAGAGAACAGATGATTTAAGGTCTCAAGACTTTAAACATGAAATTTGCCGATTGACCAACTCTTTCGTGCTGAAACCGAGGTGGATCCGAATGGATTGGGTGCGGAGGAGACCAGCTTGGTCTAAGCCTGGCTTGGACGAGCTTTGTTTCACATGCTTCACTTGGCATCGACCCGCAAGAGTCAAGAGATGTCAAGAGATGTCAAGAGATGTCAGGAGATGTCAGGAGCACAGGTTTTCTGTTTGCATGCCATAGCAGCTTCCATCAAACCTGTTGCGGGTCATAACTTGCACAAGTGCAGCATCAGGCAGTAGATGGCAAAGGACAAGACTCATCAGACTCATCAGACTCATCAGACTCATCAGACATTGCAAGAGTCACTAGATGTTTGACAATGTGTTTGACAATGTGACTGGAATGGCTTGAGACAAGGAAGTTATTGTCGGTCTGAGAATCGCGCGTCGCTTTGTGGAGATGAGCGAAAAAGACGGTGAGTGTTGCAGTGCCAATGGATATCCTGCTGTCCAAGCTGAGTGAAACTGTTTGAAAAGCCTTGACATCTACAAGCCTGTGGACCACTGCTCCTTTTGTTCGAGTGCCTATCACTAGACCAGAGAACAATTTGATACAATTTGTACGATTTCAAGAAATTACAATTTGTACAGCATTGTACAGCTTAGTTTGCAGTATCCCACTTCTGCAGCTTCCAGGTCTGCAGACAAGCTGCTAGTTTGGGGTGGTGCTGCTTCTGTCGTCCTCTACTCAGTCCCTGGGAGTTCATGCGTAGTTTCAATGAGCTGAAAGATCTAAAGTCTTCAACAAAGAAAGGCCACAAAAAAAGGTTCCGGAATCTTCCACGCTTCCAAGTGAAGATCGTTTGGGGTCACGTCTCCAACAGCTGAAGCTTCCCAGCCCTGCGCTTCGTTTTCGCACAGGATTCTTCCATATTTTCATATATTTTCCATGATTTGAAAAAACAAGAATCCTGCATTTTGATGTTGCATGGTCCATCTTAGTACCTTTGCAGATCTTTGCAGATTTTTGCAGATCTTAGCAGATCTCTATTTCGTCTAGCTTAAAAGCTCTTCGTTGCCACTCCCAGGCCTGCACCTTGCGGTTCCTGAGGCCATGGCCCATTTGAAGCAAGAATTGCTTCATTACTTCGAATTACTTCTATACAATTCATTACTCTACAATGCAAATCAACCCAAGATCAACGCAGATCAACGCAGATCAACCCAGATTTGTATACTGCCTACCAACACACACTGCTGCACTGCTGGACCGACCTTTGTTCACATTTTTCTTGTTTTCGTATCAGATTTGCCAGGTATTTGCGCCACGCGCTGCCTGAGGAAGCCGAGTGGCCTGCAGAGCAGCTACAGCAGGTCCGTGCCATTCACACGAGTTCGTGAATTTTAGCGGTCACTAGGGTCACTAGGGTCACTAGGGTCACTAGGGTCGCGTATGCCCCGCCTCTTCATTTTCATGTACTCTTACTCTACTTTAATCTATTTTCTACTTGAGCCTAACAAGAGAAGAAGTAAAATGGGAGAATGGGAGTCTTACCCGTCTCACCCTGCAAGAGTTTTGTCCTTTACTCAAAGCAGGTGGAGAGGCTCGAGCTGCAGTGGCTCTGTAGAATCGTTGAGCAGTGCCGAGACAAAGGTGCCATCCACAGTGCTGTGTTGAGCACTGAGGACCTGTGGACTCACAATGACCCACCGCTGTTTGTAAGATGGAACAGAGGTGATGATTTTTTGTTTTAAAACATCATGTCGATAATGTAGAGATATTGATGCGTAGAGCTTTAGGAGCTTTAATCTTCTTGGCACTCTTATTTTTCGCGACAATTGGGATTCCAGATGTTCGCGATGCCAAGTGCTCGTATTGACATGAACAGATGTCTGACAAGTGACTCTGACGTTGCTACTTAATTGATTCATGCAGATAGACGCTAACAGATACAGACAGACTGAATCATAAGATGGTGGACTCCTGAAGTGGGGTTCAGTTTTTCGCGAATTTAGGTCTAGACAGTCCAATTCTGCAGCAGCTATTGCTGTTCACTCTGTGCGAGCATGCTCAGGCTTGGGGAATGGTGGAATTTGGGGAATGGATGTATCCTGAATCAGAAACAAATGATGAAGCAGATTTCAAAAGCCATTCGCTTGGCAGCGTCATTCCGTCAAGGTAGAACGCTAGGCATGACAATGGTCGGTGTAAAACGGTGTAAAGTAATTTCCGACCTGTGGTGATTCAGCTCTAGGCAGACCCCTGTGGACTTGCAGTGCAAGGTTTGCAAGATCTTTGTCGGCGACTTAGACGAAGCATCTTGCACCATATGGCCTTTTCAATCCCATTGCAGTTGAGGAGACCTTTGCGCTGCTCTTCTGTTTTGCTTAACAAGTATCTTTCTTTCAGTTTTTTGTTTTCAGACAACCCAACAGTTGAAGAATGCATCATATTGAAGAGACTATGACAAGTTTCTATGAAAATCATATGAATCTTGTCTGTTTTGCTGATCTGTGTTGGACTGAGTTGATGGAGATGTCAACCCCAGGCGGGCATTGCATCCGACATGTGACTGGATGTTGCATAGCAGCGACAGACTCGACAGACGTCAGGCCTTTGCCTCAAGAACTGGCCGGTGTCCCAGGATTACGTTGATACACGAGATATGTTTCCAATGGGTTCCGATTTGCTCCAATTTGCAAGATTTTTTCTTTTTGCACCTACAAGTTAAGTAATGAGAAAGTGAGGCCTTCCGGATACATGATGCAGCGAAGGGCAGCAGCCTGTTTGCAATAAGCCACTTCGTGAGAAAGCTATTTTGAAGACGTGTCAGGGACATCCCGATACTCTCACGACAGGTGAACCAATTGATTCTTTGCCGCCATCACATTTGCTGCCGATTCTAAGCTCCGCTTTGGCAAGCAGCTCAACAACCGTCCATCCAGTGCAAGGGGAGAAAGAAAAAAAAACAAAGAGAACATCAACAACCAATCTGAAAGTATCAGGAATGCAAAGTTCATATCATATAAACTTCACCTGAGTCACATGTGATTTGTGCTACACTCAAAGAAGGGAAAGTGCCAGATGAAAGGGCGGCAGATGAAAGACAATTGAAGAAATATGAAACAATTGCAGCTGAAGTATTTACTGTGCTACAGCATGCTACAGCTAATTGCATCCATTGTCTGAGGTCTCATTGCTCACTGTGGGCTCCTCGTGGTGGCCGGAAGATATACATACCATTACATACATACCATCACATACCCTGGCCGGGCCCTGGCCCATTCATGGATCTTTTGTGGACAATCGGACACAAATTGGAAAGATTTGTAAAGCATATTCTGTAGTATGTAGTTTTGCTGTGTTTTGTGCCTACCTAGCTTTGCATGAATGCGCACTAAGACTTTTACTGAATCAAGGTCCCTGATACAAAAAAGATGCGCGAGGACCGATATGCGGTGTGAAAGGAACCACAATTTGGGGTTTGTTTGGAAAGACCTGCAAGCCTTGCGAAAGATCCGTTGCACACTTTGCATCATGCCATCGCGGCCTTCCAGTCATTTGTTTCTTTCGCGAGAGGATCTCGGCGAAGGTACAGGGCATGTGGCCGAAACTGTTCGCCTCTGAGAACCCACAAAAGCCCATGAGATTGTGATAGAGATCGAAACGTCGACATGCAATATCTGATGTAAATTGACATGATGTGACATAATCTATCCTTGTAAGATGATGTTGAAGGTTGTCACAGCTGTGTCCAAGCTAGTCAGTCGAGATTTTGGCTTCTAGAGAAAGCGGAGCCGAGAGTGCAGAGTCAGGAAGGACCAGCCTTACGACAGAGACAAAGCATGACAAAGCCATTTACTTCCGGAAAAAGATGAAAGTTATCCAGAGGTGGCACGAAAACAGTCAAGAAGATGTGTAAAAAACATGTCCTTGCAAAAGAATACAAAGAACAAAACAAGGAGTGCATGTGTATCATGTGTGCATAGAAGCAGAAGCATAACACGCCTTCCCAATGCCATGGTCGACACGGAGCCTCCCTCAAGCTCCGTATGCCAGCTATGCGGGGCAGTCGCTGCTGGCAGACAGGCACGAATGACTTGCTATAAGGCACTAGAGTCACTAGAACCCAATGTTAGTTCGAAGAATTTGATTGTGATAGAACATCATGGAACTTGATTGTCCAAGCATGCTCAGCAATTGAGAATCGCATCAGGATCACTGATTGATGATTTACGGCGATTTGTGACTCTCGTTCTACTTGTTCGATGTTGATGTTGCCAGGCTTTCTCAATATTATCCATATTTCTGATCATCAGTCACTCTTGGATGTCCGACACTGGCAGGCAACCTGAAGCTGTTGAGAGTGGAGCGCATGAGGTACGCATTTGTTGAGAACCATCTCCTGCTTTCCTTCTGGGTTGTCCTCCAAATTTGATAGTTTGATATAATTTGCGCATTGCTTGGCATTGCTTCTTATTGCCCTCACAGATTGCACAGGTACCAGTATGGATGGGGCCGCTGCGGCACTCTGAAGGTGCCTTTTTCAAATCAACTTAGAATAATGTGTCCAAGCTGTGCACCATGTGGCAGCAATACAGCAATCAGAAGAGAGCTTTCGGCGGAGGTATGTTCAGCACCTTCGTTCACAACAACGAGCAGCAGAATATCACCAGCCGCTGAACTGAATAAAGTAGCAACATACAAACATGTTGGCAGTTTCCATGAACTCAAAAGTGGAATGCACTGGATTTAGGCTCTCGTGTTTGTGGTTGTGGAGATCTAGATCAAGAAATCAAGTCTATGTCTTGCTTTGTTTGCCCACTCAACATGTTGGATAGCAAGCTTTCTTTGAGGTGATCGAAAATGCAAAATCGTTCATTATGATTTTGATGCAGTATGTCGCTGGGGCGGGCTTCCAAGCAGCAAGCTATTGGGACACAGTCTCTGTTGGCCTCGGGGTGAGAGCTTTCTACATTCTTGTAACATTGCTCTGCAGACTTCGCATGTCTATGTGCAGCGTGTTTGCCAGAAAGCTGAAAGTCGCCAAACCTGAAGATGTGAGCAGGAACTTGTGACACATATTCTGCCTTGTCATGTATGGGGCATGAGCGCCTTCTAGATTCTGGACCACAACATTCGCTCGAACATGCGCATATTGATTATTTGAAGAGTCTTCTTGGAGCCCCATGAGCATGCTGTAGCAATCTATAGAAGCAATCTCCTAGCAATATAAGACCGAGGTTTCTTGGACTTTTTACACGGGCTGGTATTTGCCGAATCTCGTGGTCACTGACAACATGCTTGGGGCTGACTCTCACCCTGGCTCTCACAACTGGAGCGTCGCTTGGCGGAGAACACCATGAGTTTCACTATGTTTCCCTTCACAGTTCAAAGTCTTTTGGACCTTGCCAAAATGTGGAGATCATTGGACCTATGGAGTTTCGTTACATTTCATGACTGCTGTAGCTTATGGCTCACTTATGATGACATAATGCTCGCGCCCTGACAGGGTGGTTGCGTGGGCCAATGACGAGTCCAAAATGGACACTGACGCAATGGAAGCGTTGCAACAGCGCACCCTTCTCATTGTCACCTGGACTTTGCTTTCACTTGCTTTCATTGGCTTTCTCAACCTGATGAGAAGTTGAATGAATAGTATACATACAAATAGATACTTACTGCCATTGTTGACCTATTACTTCTACAGCTGTTTCTGCAGCCAAACTGTGCTATGCGATAAGCCTGCATCAGATTTGCCAAGCAAAGGTGCCAGGCCTCTCCCACAGTTTTGGGATTACCCCTCAACATGTAATATGTGCAAGTACTGTACGTATATCTGTCCAGTGTTTGGGATCCAGGTACCAGATTCCTCTAGAATATCAGGTTGGTCAACCGCCGTGAAGAAGGTTGATATTCTAAGAAATAAATAATTCGTTCCATCGAGTGACCTTGCGGTCATAGCACCAGTTTCTAGAGAAACCATTTTCGCGCTCCTTGAGTCGTAAGATACTGATATTGTGTAGTTTTAATGTGCACCAATGCTCCGGGCACCTGTGGGCGTCTGCTCTTGATTTTCTTGTGGAACCTTGATTTTCTAGAGGGGCAATGTTGGGAAAAAAAATACATATTTAAATCTGTCAAAATCCTGGTTCGGGCATTTGGACTGAAAACCCAGAGCTGGAGCGCACGATTTTAGTCCTAGTTTAGGCTTTGCCATAGTACCAAACACCTCAATCAAACTAATTATATATATCCTCGGAATTTCCTGTACCAAATCAGTGGGGAGTCACAGAGTCACAGAGTACATTTCATATCCCCTACACATGCGCTACATCGCAACACCACATACGAAACATCACCAGGTGCTCCAAGAGGTGCCCCAGAGGAAACGGCGCTTCCACCCCTGGTGTTTTTATCATTGTGTTCCCTGCAAATTATCCCGACGGCTGACAATTAGAAACCCCAACCATCCCCCTTTTTCAAGGCGCCCTTTCTTCTTTCGTTGAATTTAGGTAAAAGGATCTATAAACTAGTATAAACATGACTTGACTAGATTGTTTGGATCTCTGGAGAATTAAAGAATTAAAGTGATTGGTGTGAAATCTAAACCTATTGGATGTCTGAAATATTGAAGCACCTGGGGGGGAATATATGCGCTTTTAGGGTTGAAAAGTCCGACGAGAGGCGCCGGGAGTCTTAGAAAATAACGGTCTGATCACAGAGATTTTTATACTTATATTAGCATAGTAAATTCAAAAAAAAACAAATCAAGTGGCCCCGTGAGTTTCTAATCAAGAATTTTTAACATAGAGGGTTTCGAACATGCCTATTGGTGAGAGTATGATTTTCTAGTATGCCTGATGTTGGTTTTGATCTCAGTGGATGATTTTCTTGGGCCCCGACATTTTGCCACCAACATTTTCTAGTAGAAAATCAGGTGAGCCAACCCGACCATGTGAACTCGTACCCGAATATTTTTTGTGCTAATCTCATATAACTGTGGTGTGTGCAACTTTGTGTGTTTCCTATGCAAGAATACTCGACATCCATCCCACCCACCTCATCCAAACCTTGTGTGACAACGCATTGTACCCTGTATGCCTGTATTCACCCAGTATCGTCTGCATGCGGAGCTTCGTATAATATAGGATGCACGTAGATCAGTCAAGACCACTAGGCACTGGCTTCTACTGGTTGGTGCTTTTGCCAAAGGGTTCTCCAAGGCTGCCCTACAGCTCTTCCAGCTTGTCAAATTTGTCAGGTGACATTTATCATGGGTTTCTTCGTGCAGCTGAACATCTCCAGATGGTGGAACCATAGGCCAGATTTGGTTGGAACAACACGAGTTTGTTTCATGTTTGGTTGGTTTGGTTGATGTTGATAGTTTGGTCATGTTTGGTCAATAGTTTCGCTGAAGTATTGCTCCCAAGAAGTACAGTTCTCAGTCAGTGCAGGGAGTTCTTGAGGACGCTTCACGGTACCGAAGCTTGGTCTCAATCTGCCACGGCGAACATCTATCATGATTTATCCACTAAATATCGTTGTATCGTTGTGAAATGCTGAATGGAAACAGATCCAAGAAGAATGATGCAAAAAACTCAGACATGTACAGTGGGCCTTTCGGGATGCAAGTGGTGACAGCATGTGACAGCATGTGACAGCATGATGTTTGAGACACTAGCGCCTCAACATGTCAAAATATGTCATGTTCGTCCTTTCGGGGCCATACAAATGGACAACCGCTCAAGCATCTAGAGTGCCACTCACTTTCCATCACTTTCGAATTTCCATAGTTTGCAGCTTTCAGCGTGCTGACAGATGTTCTCTTCAATGTGTCTCTGCAGATCTCTACATTAAGGTGTTGGATGTTTTGTTGCTGCTGGCAACCTCGGGAGCCACACAGGCCAGGCTGACTAAGCTGGCCAAGCTGTCCAAGCCGCTTGTGTTCGTTCTGTTTGTTGGCCATTTGTTGGATTTTGTTGGCTAGTTTTAGTTTGTTTTTTAGTTTGTTTTTTAGTTCGTTTTTTAGTTTGTTTTTTAGTTTGTTTGAGCTCCGATTTTCTGCTCTGTTGCTTCTGCACGAGTGTTCAGGAGCAGCTGCAGTGTGTGGCACGCCTAGGACTGCTCTCGCAGGCACTTCTTTTTGAAGCTTGGAAGAAACATGAAAGACTTTGAAAAAACTCTGAAACGACTCTGAAAAGAACTTCTTTCCTGTTCGTTGGTTTAGGTTCGGTTTGTCTATATAAAATAAATCCATCCAGTCCTCAGAATTCGCCGGGTCATTCCAGTGAGTTGACTGGAAAGTCCAACCCAAGGATGAGTGCCGCGGGACCTTTGAGAATGCTCAGGCAAGTATCTTGAGTCTGTCATTTGGACAAGCCGATGAATGAAGTTCTTGATGTTACGACCTTTGCAAGGAATGAAAACAATATTCCATGTGAGAGTGTTGAGTTGACTCCCTCGTCTATAAAGTGTGAAGGGGCAAAGAAGGATAGGAAAGTAAGGAGTTAGGAGAATGTATGTAAGCGCACAAGCTGTGACAAAAAAAACTGAGAGCATAGTTGCCATGGCTGCTATAGCTGCTTGCAAACATATGAATCTGTCTGATTCTGTATGAAATATGAATTGAATCATACAGAATAACTAATCAGAATTCCCCTCAATTTCCAGATGTTCCCAACTCTTCCCACAGGCCAATGGATCTGAAGGAGCGATACGCAATTTTGCAATGCAAATTGACCAGTGAAATTCAGCACAACTTGGCCCTTTGTCCATTTTCTGATGTGTCTGGTTTCATTTGTTTCTGCAAGACATTACTTCAATATCTTCAATGGTTTTGATTCAGAGTCTTTTGAATCTCAGCCGTCTCAGCGGCATATTTTTGGAGGCTTCTTTCTGTTTGTTCCCCACCTGCCAGGTGAGGGTCACTAGATTTTATTACAGCTGCCCGGGGTGCTTCTCCTCTCTCCTCCTCCTCCTCCTTCTCCTCCTCCTCCTCCCGCCTCCCGCCTCCTCCTCGCCAGCTCCAGATCGCAGTAGGCACTGTTGGACTTGTACTGCGAGCGCCAGATCACAGTGGGCACTGCCGGACCTCATCTGCCAGCTCCAGATCACAGTGGGCACTGCCGGACCTCAACCGCGAGTTCCAGATCGCAGTGGGCACTGCCGGACCTCAACCGTGAGTTCCAGATCGCAGTGGGCACTGCCGGACCTCAACCGCCGGACCTCAACCGCGAGCACCAGATCCCAGTGGGCACTGCCGGACCTCAACCGCGAGCCCCAGATCCCTGGATCCAGTGGGCACTGCCGGACCTCAACCGCGAGCCCCAGATCCCAGTGGGCACTGCCGGACCTGAACCGCCAGATAGAATGTCAGAACATATGTCAGATAGAATGCCAGATACAATGCCAGATAGAATGTCAGAAAACATGCCAGATAGAATGCCAGATAGAATGCCAGAGAGAATGTCAGATAGAATGTCAGAATACATGCCAGAAAGAATGCCAGATAGAATGCCAGATAGAATGCCAGATAGAATGCCAGATAGTATGTCAGAAGATATGCCAGGGAGAGTCAGATAGAATGTCAGAACATATGTCAGATAGAATGGCAAAGCATATGTCAGAGAAAATGTCAGATAGAATGCCAAGAGGAAGAGGAGGAGAGGACAATCTGATGAAATCTAGAGACCGAAGGTCTCGAGATTTCATCAGAGTTGTCCCCTCCTCCTCTTCCCTGCCAGAAAGTTTTGCCAGAAAGAATGTCAAAATCTGTATCACACTCATGGTCGGGATCACTCGAAGAAAGTATTTTTTTAGTTTGGCACGAGCTTTCCTGACATGAAGCACAGGACCCTTCTCCGGACTGGTAAAAATGGGACTTCTCAAAGAGCAGGAGATCCCCTATTTGGCTGATCGGGCACAGAGACTTGACATGAAGCAGCGGATCCTCATGCAGCATTCCTTTCGAATCGACTTGCAAACTCAGGCTCATCGCAGAACAATCCAAAATGAGGCTTTGAGGTAGAGACACAAGACACAGAAGACAGTACTGAGGAGTGTGATCCAGCTTTGAGTCTTTGACTTTTGAGTGCTTTAGATACCTATTTCCACGTGATTTGTAGACATTGTAAACAACTCCGGTATTCAGTGTGTGCTCGCTCTATTGACAACTTTGGCCTGCTAAGGAAAGCTCAGACAGTTTGGCTTTGGATCGCATCCTATGTCAAGCTATGGTTGAACGACGACAAGAAGGCCTACAAAATTCAGAAGAGGCGCATAGAGTTTTCCAGGGAGCGAAGGGCGAGGGATCAATTCGGATCAATTCGCATGAATGCCAAGAATGTTTTTTGGCTCGAAGACATCATATTCAAGATTCTGGCTCTGCCTCACATTGGGACATAATTATGATCATGATTCGTGACGATTGATCATGATTGATCATCATTCATATGATGCGTTATGTTCCATTGCAAAGGGAATTCGCAAGTCCTTCTTGCTGCCTGGCTCCAGCAGGATCCTAGATGTTCAATATTGTTCAATTGATTTCAATTGGATTATTGGATATTCATTGGATTAGCATGTCGCACTGGGACGCCCAGGGATTGTGCTGCAGGTGTTGCAACGGTCGGGCTGCCATCTCTGCAATTCGAACACAGCTGGGAACGCAGCTGCCGTTGCTCGGCGTAGTCACAGAGTCACAGAGTCTGTCACAGAGTGAAGTTTAGTCGACAGATGTCGACTGTCAGCAAAGAAAGTGGGAAGACAATGGACGAAAATTAGATTGCCGTCGTATTTGTAGTCAATGTTGACAGCCAAACACTTACGCCATGTCACCTGGCTTGCCCAGTTGGCCACAAGCTGGTGTCAGGTACACCTATGTCCAATTGAGCCTCGGCTTTCACATGTATGAAGGATCGTTTTGGACTGCATCTAACAGGCCACTTCAGTACACTTCAGTTTTGGAAGGGTTTGCAGGGAATTTCTTGGAGACGAGCCAAGATGCTTTGGATAAATTTGATTCAATTTGGATAATCCAGCAAATGACTGCCTGAGGATTTCTGTCATGGTGCAGTGCAACCACTGCATCATGGGTCTTGGCTGTGGCTATACTGGTGCAGCTGCGTTGGTTCTTGGTCACTACGCCTTGCTGGTGGCGCAGATCGCTCAAACGGTTATCGTCCCTGCAACCTTCCAATCTCTTCTTGACGTTTGCGTCTACGTCAGCGATCCGCTCCCAGCTTGCACTGGTGCTGGCACGTGTTGGCAACGGAATGAAAGAGCCTCGCTATTTTTGCAACTGAGGTATGGAAGTGACGTTATTGACTTCTCCTTCCTTTCGTACCATTTGGCTCTTGCCAAAGTATGCGAATCCTTCACATCTCCGATCCCACCAGAATTTGAAGCTCATTTGCATGGTAATCATGGGACAAACTGTAGATTCAACATGATTCAACACCATGTCAACTGCATCAAAGAGCGGCAGGGTATGAAAGGGCTCAGTCGAAAGAACATAGACACCCTGCAATTGAAGCTCCTGTTTCTCCGCTTTTTCCGGTTAAAGCTTGTACTCCTTCCACCTATCCAGCTTATCCGTGCTTATCCGACTTAAAAGACTTCTTGATTTGTCTTCTCCTTGATTTTTCTTGTTTGTTTGTGTCGATCACCTGGTGACTGGAGTTTGTGCCCGAGGCAGCGAAGCAATCGCCTGATGCAAGAAGCCCTGGCTGAGAAGCGCTGGCAGTGACCGATGTTGAATGGTGTCGACAGGACCTGACACGTACAACATCGTACAACCTTTAACACATTTCAAAACCATGTGAAACTTTCTGTAAAACCATGTAAAAACATCTAAGACCAAGTAACACCCACAAAGATTGGGACATTCCAAATTCGAAGAACTTGAATGGCTGCAAGGGTGGCAAATCTCCTCCCTTAGCCGCCTTAGCCTATACTTTTGAGGGAGCTCCAGCCCAAAGAGGTGGCTGGAACGCTCGCAGTCCGACTGTATCACACGGATTCACACGGCTGCAAGATTTCAAAACTGTTCAGACAGTTCAGATTTTAGTTTCGATATGGCAGAACCGCCCGACAGTTTTGGGTCACTGCGCGTGCAAAATGCGAAGCAAAACAATTGGAGTACAAGCATCTACAACAAGCATCTGCACCCACGACATCCTACGACATTAGTGGTTCTGTAATGTTCACTCTGAATTTGAAAACTGGTCTCTCAGGCGGCGATTGCAACCTGTTGGATGGCTTTTGACGTATCGAGGCTTGCAAGTCTGAATAGTAGTCTGAATAGAAATATTTGTTTACAATAAACACATTCAATCTGTATACAATCTTGCAAGCAATCGCAAGAGCTCTTGCAATCAAACCAAGCTCTTGAATGAGAGGCAGGTCGAGGCGGTCGAGGTAGGTGGCCTAGCTTGGCTGTGCTGGGCTCTACTTGTCAGGCCTTGTCAAGCACGTTACGGTCTGAAGCCTGAGGACCCTTTGGATTCTCAAAAGGCCGTGCCAGATAGATCAGCATTGACACATTTGCAGGCCTAGATTAAAGGTGTTGTGAGATTGTGTTGGGGCGAACACAGCCTTGCTACAGTTGTAGCATGTTTTAGCTTGATTGCAGAAACGAGAGCCTTTGTTCATGCTTTCGTGAGAGCTATGATTCACCAGTCACCAGCTCGTTCTCAAGATCAAGCTGTGTTTCAAAATTCAGAGCAAAGACATGCAAACAGAGCACACAGGCGAAAGTTGTGCCAGGGGAAGAGGTACTCTGGATGAACAGAGATATTGTGATTTTAATTAATATGATATCATGTGATATTCATATAATTTATATTCATATATTACATATCCACTGCTTTCCACACTTTTACACTAGCTTTTTCACTTTTTGCCTTTGTCCCTCTTGAGGAGATCAGCCAAGTCAGTGAGGAGTTGTCGAACGCGTGGAAGGCGTTTTGAATTGGGGCTCTTCAGACACAAGCTGTCGGGTTCACATGGAAAAAAAGACTTACTGACTTACTGCATGGCTTGTCGTTCACTTTTGCAAGTTTTGCCAACAGATCATTTTCTTCGAGAACTCTCTTTTGAGCAAGCCCTTGCGACCTCAGGTTCTGGGAAAATCCACTGCAGCTGGCGGCTTTCGTCCATCAAACGAATGGCGTCGTTTGCAAGCCAGATTGGAAGGCTTGAAGGTGCCAATGGCAGAACTGAAACGAACTGGACAAAGGTTTCGCAGATTTTCTCAATATTTGACAAGTGCCATGCTGCCTTTGCTCTGGTCCAGGATCAGTTGCCCAGGGATCTTCGAAATTCAGTGGAAGCCTTTGTCAGCTACTGAGTTCAAAGGGCAGGGAATGACACAGGCATTCTGGCCATGAAGACTTTCCCGGTGGATTTTTGGCAGTAGAAGTTATCCAGACTCATCATGTTGCTCCACTGTCCGCTGCAGAAGCTTCGCAGACAAATCATCCAAAACCAAGGTCTCGAAAGGACCTGGCCTCAGCATGGTGCGTTAAAACCGTTACGCTGTTTGAACTTGTCTCGAGACTTGCGGCTCGAGCTCAATGATTGCGGGAAGCTGTTGAGCAGCACTCCTTCTGCCTTTGGGAGGCACTGTCAGAAGCTCTGGGAAGGCAAGCTTTGTTTTCATCTCATGGGTGTCAGATGGGTCTGAGACGCGCTAGGTTCGCTAGGTTGTTGGATTTGAATTTTACTCGGGTTCTTATCAGCATGACCAAGCCATCCATATTCCAAAATCATGGGCAAGAGTCCTCGCTAGTCCACACGTGTACCCTTGCTGATTGCCAAAAAGCAAGAAAGGCCCGGCTCAAGTCCAGTGAGCATGCGACCACTGCGACCATTCTGCTCACTGTCAGCAGGTTGGAACAGCGGTCGACTACCTTTCCTGGGCAGTGACTGACACAGACTGGTAGTTTCAAGGTAGTCTTGGTGTCTTGTAGATGGCCAAGTCATGCCAAATTTGTGTCTGAGGTTGTTGAAACGAGAGGAAAGCAATGCAATGTAAACAAAGACTTGGATGATAATTGAATTTTAGAAAATCATGTGACGTTAAATGATAAAATGATAAAACAAGTACAGATCCACAAGATCTGTCAGACCTGAGGTTCTTGCCATCTTCCTCCTGGCCTTGTCCAGTGAAGACGGTATTGGGCTCCTCAGGCTCCGTCTCCCCAGTCTCCCCAGTCTCCGCGAGCCGTGGGTTGAGAGTCCAGAGGCTGCGATTGCTACGATTTGAGCCATGGAATGCCATGGAATGCCATGGATTGCATCAGGTTCCACGTTGTCCCAGAAGCCTGGCAGTCCGTAGTGAAGGATCCTGGGATGTGACTGGGAGGAGGATGAGGACTTCTCATATGCTTGTCATATTTCGACATATTTCGTACATTTCGTGATCTTCCAGGTCTCTCAATTGTGAAGAAACACGGAGTACTCACACCCTACTTTCTTAGGCCTTACTTTGTCGTGATTTTCGTTGATGTAGGTACCTTGTACAGGGTTGTGAGCATTGCAAACACTTGACCTTGATTGCAACTGATCAAAGCGGAGAGATATGAGTGCAAAGAATCTCAATCTTAACACTGTGGCGAAAAGAAACCCTTTGATACCTTCGTATCATGTTGTATCCCCTTGTCAGGATATGCTGCAGCAGCGAGCCTTGCGAGTGGAGGCCTCGCTTCGCTGTGGCGAAACGGAAAACGGACAGCTGTCCCATCAGTTGACAAAGTGAGTGCTTGGCAGGATGATTTTATGATGATTTTTATGATTATTCTTGTGTGTTTTTCAAACGATAGAATTCGGGCAGAATGTGGTGGTTGACTTTCACCTTCAAACAACAATCGCAGATGATTCTCCGATTGATTCAAACAAAAATTGATGCCCCTTGTCATCCGCAATGATGCTCTCAGAGCAATCTGGAGGAACTTCTGGCAAGGCATGACCGTCCTCAAGTTGAAGTTGCCTGGTGCTCAAACTAGACTGGATGGAATCTGATCATTGAAGGTTGAACATGGGGGAAAACACATGAAAAAACTGGATTTCTACTTCCTGTTCCCAAATTCGCAGATCCATGCAACTCCATCATATTTGCATCCGTTTTTGCAGACGTCAAGAAGCTGGAAACTTGACATAACTGGACAAGCTGGATACCGAGATATACTGAGGAATCACCAAGAATCGGCTGGGAAGCCCCGGCAGAGTACTTGCAGGTGCAGGAGGTGCAGCAGGTGCAGCTGTGCACAGTGTTTGTTTTTGCCTCAAAACGGCTGATTTAAATATAAAGCAAATATATATATATATATTTCATATTATTTTATATATTGGATAAAGCATTTGGATTTGGATATATATATACACATAATATATATATATATATATTTATTTGGCTTATTCATCCATTTCTGGCAAAGTTGATCTGTGCCAGGGGCCGTTATTCCGAGGGAACGGTCCAGCATGATCGATTTCAGGCCTGGACAATACATGAATTTACATGAAACTACTACGTTTATCCACAGTAATTGCTGACGCGTGGCAGAAAACTGTTTGACATGGATAGATTCATCATGATTCATCTACGCTGGATAGATGATGATTGAATATGATAGAACATGATAGATGATGTATGTAGATCACAATATGGAGTGATTGCCTCCAGGTGACTAAGGCCACGAGCTTGACCCCGACGGAGCTCTGAGTATCTCTTCACTCTTCCATTGTACATAAGAATTGGTTGTAAACACCGTTGCATCAGCTGATCTTGGGTCCCACTGCACAAGGGGACTAGGGACAGTGTTCCATTCAACCGCCACTGCTGATACAAACTGCACACTTGAGTCACAGAGGTAAAAAGAGGCGTGGGTCCTGCACGGTTTCCTCGGAACTTTGGATCATTCTGCTGGGTTTAATAGTAGATTTTTTGTGACTGACCACATGTTATGTTGCTTGAGCTGTGCCAAATTTGCAAACGTTTTGATTCAAGCTTGCTGCTCAAAGCGATGCCAAAACCGGAACTTCAAAGGCATCACTGCTTCGACTAATCCCTTCCTGCACGTGGTCAATTCTTCATGTTCTGTCGGCAAGCAGAGTCAAGCAGTTTGAATCACTCGTTTTCATGGCTTCCTTTTGTTGTGTGCATCTATCCATGGAGGCTGCTTGATTCCAGATCCAGACGCTTTGTGGTAAATCAATCCAATCCAGGAGTCACGGGATAGAGAGAGAGAGAGAGAGAGGGAGAGAGAGGGAGATAGACTCAGCTGGTTTGAAAACAACTGCGAGACCGGCCGTACGGCCTTGGGTCTAGTGCTGTCCGCTGATAAGTGTTCAGCTGACACACGAATCGAGCGAACAAAGGCGCTTCGCGGAATCACGATCGAACGGCGAACGCCGGCAGTGGCAAAGTAATCATAACAGACATGTCAGACTTGTCAAGCAAGTCAAACAAAATGATTAGTCCGCAGTCGGCACCAGCAAGTCCGTGGAATGAAGGTGCCATGTAGTGGAAACAGTGTACACGCAGTGCCAACCAGATCGAACAATTCCACAAATGTCATACATATATACATATATATATATATATGTAGAGTTGCATAGCGCAAATTCCAAGAAGCTTGTTCGAGGCTTTCTCAACTCCGACACTTTTCCGCGGGAGTTTGGCATCAGTGGAAGTCTTGCGGTCTGCACATGTGCTCTCAGCGATTGGGCCATCGCTTCGCGTTTTGCTGTCCCCCCATCCTGTCATCCTGGTGACCCCGTAACTAGAAGCGATCGATTCTTGCGGACTCTGCCCGTTGCACTCCAAAAGCATGACAGCTGTGTGGAATCGTGATGGCACAATATGGCACATATTTCAACATATTTCAAGATATTTCAACCAAACCAAATAGATCCAAATACTTTTCGAGATGCCACTCAACCTGGCAGCCTTTTGATCGAGGGCGTCGCCCAAGGCTGGCTGTCTGAGAAATCCACCAGATTGAAACTGTGAGCATTGTAGCAACAAAATCCGACCCAGAAACTCCGAAGCATAGCTTCCAAAGCAGAAGTCAACTGTTAGCAACAATTCTCCTTGGCCAATGGGAACGGAATCCAAACCAGGCGCCACGGCGCAAAGGAAATGCTCACCAACGCAGCGTCCATAATTTTATTGCCTGTAATCTGATAAGCTGTTTGAAACACTTTCAACTTGCTCGTGCGTCTTTGATTCGGTGAGGAATGAGTTGCGTTCTGTACTGCATCGGGCATACGCAAGAACATTTCCCATGTCCCGTCCCTCATTCGTTTGGTTTACCGGTGTTGTGTACAGATAGATCAAGGGCTATTGGCGCAGCGTGCATGCACACCTTCTTCCATGGGGGTATCAGTGCATCGGTGTTGGGGTGCTTTTGTAGATTTTGTAGGTCTCCATGTCTCTGTTGTACTTTGGAAATGCTTCGCCGAGGCATGCGTTAGCTGGATCACGGTTTCGACACATCCCCACAACCGTTTGTTCAAGAAACCATACACACACACACATACATATATGTATAATACTGAAATCATTCTGATTGGATTATACATATTTATTGATCTAAACCTATATATAATATTTTTTCTATTTGTGTACTCTGCACGAGACTCGTAGTTTCACAATGTTCCGCGGATTTGCCTTCTGGAAGAACACAAGTGTTGCACAGCAGCGTTCGGCCTTTTGACAGGACTGCTGTGCAACAGTGGCCCATAGAACTGCCTGCGAGGCCAAGAAAATGTGCTTTAACAACATGAAAATAGAACTGTTGCGCAGGCCCTTTCACAGTTTTCAGTCAAATCTTATAGCCGGAACTGGAAACATGTCCAAGTTTGCGCCTAGATGTGGCATCCCTAAAAACATCTAAAAACTGAGGGCATTGCTGCTTTGATTTTTGTTTTTTAAAGACATGCGCGCACTCCACAATCACAACCAAAGGCACAGTATGATGCAGTCGTTGGACATGCAGATACATGCAGATCAGACTTTAAAAATGAACTGAAACGTTGAAGGCAAGTCCGGCCCAAGGGTCTACAAGGCGCACAGCAGTAAAAAACACGAACAAGGACCGCAGACGGCAAAAGGTAGTTGACTTGTTTTCTTGTCTGCTCTAGTAACTGGGCTACGCACTCTTCGCCAAAAATGTGGTTGGCATCAGCGCGAAGAAAAATGGCGCCACAGGACAAGACCAGGGCAAGACTTCGAACCAAAGTGGTGGTGGGCATACTGAGGAAGCCACCATGGCGATGCAAATAAGGTGACACAATTCGGAGAAGAAAAGAAGCAGGTGAAGATTTCGCAAGCAATCTCGGAACCCCATCCACTTCAATCTTTAAACCACCAGGCAGCATGACCAGTGCTGGATCTCAGAGTGCAACTAAAATACGACATACATCGAAATAGAGAGGATGAAATGGGACGAGGCATTCGCATCGCTAAATTTGGTCCCACCATCCTGGGCTACAAATTTAAGCGCATTTAAGCGCGACATCTTGCGACCTGATCAAATTTGTCAAGTTTATTTTCATTCATCAAGTTTTTCCAACCGCCCGGTTTCAATAGGCTGATCGTACCTGGCCTGGCAGAGCGTGCCTTTTCTGCTTTGATGGAGGTGGTCCACGTTGTCCTGCAACATGTTTCACGCCAGTCGTTTGTTCCAACTGTATTCAATGAGACGAATCCGACTCCAGAATTTCTCACGCGGCAAAACTTTCACGAATCTGTGTTCGTTTCCATGGCACATGTTATTTGCAGCCACGTGCATGATTGACGTTGACGTCTTGCCGCGCTTTGTTTTCAAAGCATGTTGGGTGTGAATCATTGTTCCTGGTAGTGAAACTCCGTAATTTTTCTAGCGCCCAGGTGTGGTCCAAATTTTGGGGAAGGCGATGCCTGGCGCAGGTGATGTTTTGCAATAGATTTTTTTCTAGTTTTTTGGTACGGTCAGGATTCCGTGCAACAGACAGTAGCGCAATGCATGCTGATAATCGCAGTGAGGCGGTGAAGGCCCAGTTCTTGGCAATCGGTGCCCCAATAAGAAAGACAACAAAACACTTTGTTACCCTAACCTTTGGCTGATGCGTCCCCATGCTGATTTTCCAATTTCAATGAGAAATTGTTGCCAAACCAAGTCAAGAACGGCGTCCCAATATGTTTTGCTTTGCATAAACGTTTTTGACTCCTTCAATGCGTGGCGTCCCATGTCATCCTTGCGGCTGATGCATTGAGTTTCACGCGTGGGAGTACCTAGCGGCTGGCCTTTTGATTTTGGACAAACATGAACAAAATTAATTGGAAAAAAACATTTTCTGCACTGAAAGGGCGACGATGGGCACTTTTGTGGATGTAGCCTTCGTAACGGCATGTGTACCAAAGGTGATGCGCGTGGGCGGTGAGAGTCGGCATTTCCCGTTGTCATCCGTTGTCATTGTGAGCGCTGTGCGGGGTATCACTAGAGGAATTCCGAAAACAATTTGGAACACGCATTCAGCGAAGACGGGTTACATCCCAAAAGCAATTTGACGTGCACCCCGAAGACGAATTCCGAAGACGCATTCCCTGAAAACGTCTCCCTTCCGAAAACGAATTACAGTACGCCCCAAACCCCCATTCGTCGAACACGATTTCACCCCCGAAAACGAAATGCACCAAAAGACGAATTCCGAAGACGCATTCCCAGAAGCCGACTCCTCCGCTGAAGACGATATATGCCCCGAAGACAAAATCCGAAGATGCTCCCTGAAAACGAAGCCCGCAGTGAAGACGAAACCCGCCCCGAAGACTGTGTGTTTGTTCAATGCTAAACTGCTAAATATTATAAAGTGAGGTATCACAAGCATTCTTGTCTTCCAACTGCAGACGCAAGATGATGTTTTTTCAACAGGCAATGACGAAAAAATAAGGATGTCAAAACATAAAATTTGCATGGGCCCACGAACAGGTAAACCCTGTCTTGATTCCAAATACAGGGTGGGAATTCATACTATCTTGGGATGTTTTTCGGCCATCAGCTTTCTGTTTGGATCCAATTTGATTTTGCGCCCGCACGTGCGGAAACAGCTTATTTCAGGCGCCAAAAGTGAACCCACTCACTCCAGATACGCATCCCCGTCCGTTTTTATATGAGGCGGTCATCTATTGTGGCAGCAAAATTGTATAAAATCATCGCGGCCCTTGCGGAACAGCTGCAGCAAACATTAGCGAATTGCTACTTTCTTTTGGTATCGGCCCGGCAGAGCGCAATTCTTCTCGAACCCCTGATAAAGAGAGGTCGCGCAACGCGAGTTCCAGCCACTGGCGTCCAAACAAGGGCACGACGGACAAAATAGCTGGCTGATAAATTGGGGATATAAAATGCGAATTCCTAACGCTGTGGCGCACAAAACCTTGCCAAAGAAAAAATGCCAGATTGACCCGCGTGTGCCTTGGCTCGGTTGTTCCATTCGTGTTGGATGGTTTGCCATAGCAAGCACTGATCGAGACTTGCTGGCGGCCCAACAACGGCACAGTTCACGAAATTTAAAATCCAAGACCCCCTTTGTTATCCCAAAATGAAATGACCCGGCGTTATTTTTTCGTTTTATTTTATAGCATGTTCGGGCCTGAACAGTTAAGTGCCCCCAATTTTATTTTATGTTGAAAGGCGATTTTATTTTCATTAACTGGTTAATGGGGCAAGGTCATTCATCCAATCTTCCGAGAGATACGAGCGTCTAAATACGACCTTACCGGACTTGGTCAGTACAAACGGGGCTATCCAAGTAGTTCAACTCAGTCTGGGTGGTACAAAATCTGTCCCACATTTTTCTGTTTATATAAAGTCCGTGTCATAGAACAACAACGACAACAACAACAACAACAACAACAACAACAACAACAAAAGACAAGACAAGACAAAAAACAACAGTCTCCCCAAACCAGGGTTTTCCAATGCTTTCCAGTTTGTCTTGGCACAAAAAAATTTTGTTAGTCTAGAAAAATGCAGGCAAAACCTCTTTTAGTAAAAATGTCAGATCGGCCACGTCGGACAACAACATGCGAAAAAATTGGCCAAAAAGGATTTCCACTACAGAATGCGCAGCTGGGAGTACTTGTGCTCAACTTGTACTCCGATGTTGCAGATACATTAGGTTCTCCAGCAGAGTCGTGCGTCGAATTGCGTGAAAGACAATAACAATTTATGGTGAAAAAATTGACAATTTTCACGCTCGTGCTGGCACCATGTCATAGCGCTCAAATCTTCTAATAATAATGCTAAACCTTGATACATCCCTCGTCACCTGCAGCTTTTGGCACTTAACGATCAGGTCCACATCCCGCTATTCCTCCCATACGTCTCTTATTCGATCTAATCGATAACACTCCACCTCATATCGTGTTAATAATGCGAACTCTCATCGCGACCCTCGAATATTATAAATAGCATTCGGTAGGCACAAGTTAAGTTTGAGGGCTTGTAGCTAATTACAGATTGTCTGGGACATCTTCGCCCTGGTAAAGCACAGGGGGGGTACATTTTCAATATTCATTTTTTTTGTGGAGCGCGTAATGTTTTCAAAAAAAATTGAGATGTGCTCGCGCAACCCTTCCGTTGTGGCGCGGTGCGAATTTTACAACGTGTAAAATCGTGAATTGGACACTCATTCACCGGGTTTGCACGGAGATCGTGTCAAAAGACCGAGATCTTGCCAACGGACGTTTTGCAGAGATTCTCGACGGAGACTATGCCGAGAAGTCCTTGGCATAGATCCTGCCAAGCGAGCTAGTATAGAAAACTGCTACAGGGATCTCATGAAGAGAAGTGCCAAAAGACCTCCCACAGAGATCCTGCGCAAACGTGTTGCCAAGGCACCTCTTTTGGAGATTTTTTACCGAGCCAATGCAGGGATCTCTAATTCAGAGATCTTGCGTAGGGGTCTCCGGCATGGATTTCCCAAGAAAGCACCCAAGAGAACTCCTACAGACATTTCGTTCCGAGATCATGCCCGTAACTTGGAAGTTGGCAGATGTTGGTGTAAGACCGAAGTGATAAACCATGCGCACTTCGTATTGTAACCATATGCGTCCTACCTTAAGAAATTATTTTGGGGTGGTAGTTGGTTCTGGAATAATTTTCACGAAATAATTTCCATTTTTGTCTCTAATATGTATGTTAACATCAGCTAGCAAGCATCATAGCAAAATAATTTATGCACCCGTAACCTCTTCATGAGGCAAAATAATAATTCGAGATCATTGATNACATCAGCTAGCAAGCATCATAGCAAAATAATTTATGCACCCGTAACCTCTTCATGAGGCAAAATAATAATTCGAGATCATTGATTCAAGGCACCCCAACATAATTTTCAGACACCCAGGATGAAAAGTAATTTCATGGGGTGGAGGTACTTGCATTCCACCAGCAAAATAAGTTCAGCATATTTGAGCATAGTTCAACACCTGCAGTCAGGATCGCCTTGGCTAAAATGAAAGGTCCACAATTGTCAGGATGCTCCAATAATTAATTTCCTGGGGTGGCCTACTCGTACCCCCACCACCAAAATAATTTAGTGAATCGACTCCTTTCTCCCCACTAGATTGTTTTGAGGGTGGGGGACCAGTAGACCATCCCAAGATATTAATTTACCTAACCTGGCAAAATTCAACTTCCGTTGGAATAGTTCGAAAAAATCTAAATTGATCCAAATGGACCCAAACTGTCTCAAAGAGTGAAACCCTGAGAATGACTATGAATTACCCACTGTACCGGTTATGATTTAGACCATGGACTTTTGAGCAAAGAAATCTGAATGGACTCCTTTCTCCCCAAACTGAGGGGTGGGGTGACCCTAATTTTGAGATTTTGTTGGTTATTATTCTGAGGTGGCTCAACTGTTTCCATCACCATCTTCCACCACCCTCGAAATAATAAAAAAAATATTTTGAGGCAAGGGAACTGTTCTGAGAGTAATAGTTGAACCACATTCAAATAATTTATCTCAATCTGCTCTAAATTATTTTGCGGTGAGTGGTGCCTTTGTAAGGAAATTTTTTTGAGGTGGTTGAATTGTTTTGGATTTTTTTTTTTTTTATGAGGTACCTCCTAACTATACTTTGAAATAATTCTAAAAAATATTTTGGGGTGGGCACTTCCTAGTTTTGGTTATCGTAGCGCGCATCATTTCAACGGTAAAGAGAGCTTACAATAATCATTGCGATCGGTGTCGGATTGAACGCTTCGACGGAAAATTTACCGCAGTTATTTACCCGAATGGTTTGCCCCCAAATTTATACGAAGGGTGATGGCAGAGGATTGGTTTGCTATGTTTGATTCCCGGCGAAATACTTAGTTCCCCCTAAAGCAAACAATTGTTAACAAAATCCTTGCTTCGTGTCACTTCCCAGGCCTCAAACGTAATTTTTTTTGCCCCGGCAAAAAAAAAGAGGAACTAGTTCAGCAAAACACAATGATTTTGTTTGGTGGAACCCCACGGTGTCTTCCCAACTCTTCCCGCTTCAATGGTTGGAACAAATCATTCCGGCAGGGGACCATAGACAGTGTCGGGGCGTGAGGAGAATGCATGACAATGCATGACAACGCATAGTAATGTTTAGGGTGAGGTCGAGGAGTAGGATGAGGATGAGGATGATGATGAAGATGAGGATGATGATGATGATGATGATGATGTTGATGATGATGATGGTGTGATGCTGATGCTGATAGTGATGTAAGAGATGAAGATGACATTGTTGAGGACGATGATGTTGAAAATTTTCATGTTGAAAATGATGTAGAGAATGACATTGAGGATAGTGTTAGGGATGATAATGTTGAGGATGATGTTAGGGATGCTGATGTTGAGGATGAGGATGACAATCCGAAAGGTAAGGTGGAGGATGATGATGCCGGCTTGGGAAAATCTCTATACAAAGTATTTCTAAGAGATCTTTTGGCACGATCTCTTGACGAACTGTCTGTCAAAGTTTTCTCAACACCTTTCTTGGAAAGATGTATGTAAGAGGCCTCTTGGCAAGATCTTTGCAACAGATTTTTCTGCGACTCGGTACAACGATTTCGAAAAAAAATGTCCTGGAGACATTTTTTTCCGAGGTCTGATTGCACGTCTTGATTCGTAACGTGTATGCTGCCTGTTCCACGGTTGGACTGTAAATGGACAACCTTGTCCATGTTCAAACAACAAAAAGGTGTTGATTTGTAACGGGCATACTGCCTACTCCATTTGTGGAATGTACATGGAAAACGTTGTTCATGCTCAGACAACAAAAGAATGTATATTGTAAACGTATGAGGTGCCAACACTATTGTGTTGGCTATGCGGTTTGCCGAAGGTAGTTGTTCCGGTTCTATCCGGTTCTGCTGTTTGCTGTTTGAAGTTTTGCCGTTTTGCCTCATTAAGCCCTGCATTCGTCGTGTCAGGTCTACACACTTTGTTTTGTCAGAGTTTTTTTGGGTCATCGCATGGCTCAAGTTTCATCCATGGCTCCCGCGCTCTGATTTTCCACTCGGGTCTCAGTCCTTTCCCCGGCCGCAGCTGCGGGGGCGTCAGCAGGCTGTGTCGCGGGTCCCACGTCTCAAGACCTCTGGTGTGCCCCCTCCGCCTGTTTGCGCCGCCCAGCTGTAGCCTGCCATGGCTCCGTCTCCCTGCACTCCTGTTGGGGGCGAACGCCCACGGCAACGCAGCAATTCTCCTCGTGGCGGGGCAGCCCCTCCCGCGACGATGGACGTTGACGGCGGGCAGCCTTCATCTCGCAATCGCGTGTTCTGCCCTGTCCCTGGCTATTTGCGAGGCGATCCTGTGCGAGCCAGAGGCTGGGCCTCAGTCGCTTACATGCAGCCCCACATTGACGCTCACTTGGCAGGAAGCCTGCGAGGGGACGTGCCCGTCTCTTGGTTGCACCCGCACAGCCGCACTCATTGCCTGGAATGTGGGCTCAGCGTCTCCAGCCGACACGGCGTACACCCAACCTGCCGCCCTGCTGCCCGAGCCGCGGTTGGCGCGCCTCGGGTTGCTGCCACAGGGGACGCCTTGCCCTCCTTCAACGCACTCCCTGGGACGCACCCGCGCTCCGGCACGTGCCTAGGAAGAAGTGCTCATGCTTCCCCAGGCAGTCTTATGATGCTCGATAAGCGAAGGCAGTGGCGGCCTACACCTTGGACCGTCTGCAACGGTGGGAGTCGGGTGAGCGGGCTGGCCTCTGGGAAAGCCGCCAGCGCCCTTTGCCCGCCAGCGGTCGCGAGCGCGCTGCATCCCAACGGAAGGAGCCGCTATCAGCCTGGCCCGGGAAGGCTTCGATAACAAAGCTTGCGCTGGCCTGCTGGCTGATGGCCTCTGTGGTGAGACACCTGCCACGGTCGCAGCGCTCCAACAGCTGCATCCCACCCAGCCTGACCCAACCGTGCCACCAATCCACGAGCTGAGCCCGGGCCCGCTGGGTGAACCAGACATGGTTGCCAAAGCGGCAGCCCCTAGGACTTCCGGGATGCGAGTGCAACACCTCCGCGAGGCCTGCTTCCAGGAACCACGGGCGTCCTCCACCAGCACTTGGCCGCGGTGGTTGCACTCTTGGCCACCGGTCAAGCCTGTGAGGCGGTGGCGCCTGTGCTCTGTAGTGCGTACCCTGTCGCCGTCCCAAAGCCAAAAAGAGATGTGCGCCCAATCGCCATTGGTGAGCCTCTGCAACGCCTGACTGGCAAATGCCTCGTGAGCAAAATCCAAGCCCCGGCCCGGGCAGCATTTCTTACCTTCTCAGGGTGGGGTGCTGTCCCAAGTGGGGTAGAAGCGGCTGTGCACCGTGCACGCGCTTAACTTGACAGGCACGCGCACTCCCAGAACAAAGTTTTGCTGAAGCTGGACCTCGGGAACGCCTTCAACACCGTCAGCCGCAACCACATCCTCAGTGCCGTCCGCTCGCATTTCCCTGCCTTGGCGCGGTGGACGGCATGGTGCTATGGCAAGGCCTCTTCCCCATACAGTTTGGCACCACGCTCTTGCAGGCCGCTTGTGGAGTCCAACAAGGCGACCATTTGGGCCCTTTGCTGTTTGCCGCAGCTGTGCAACCATTGGCCGAGGAACTGCGCTCGGGCCCCCTCGATTTGTCGATCTTATACCTTGACGATGGCATTATCGCCGGGGACATCTCTGCAGTTGCTGCGGCCCTCTCCCATACACAAGCTCGCCTCGCGGCGATGGATCTGCGCCTGAACCTTGACAAGTGCGAGGTCATCCGGGTGGGGCTCACCACGGATTGGCTCTGTGCCACCCAGATGCCATCCTCCGAACCAACACCGCCGCTCGGCTGGCTAAAGCCAGCGCACTCCTGGATGCTGTCGCGGGCCTAGACGACCCTCAGGTGGGCTTGCAGCTCTCCGCCCATGCGCTGGACATGCACGAATGGTCCATGCCCGCAATCCGCCAGAGCCCCAGCTGGCTGCCCTGCACACCTTTGACCACAAGGTCCGCAGCTCCTTCAGCATGCCCACGGAGGAAAAATGAAAGGAAATGAACGCAAATTGGAATGAACAGGAACGGAATATGAAAGGAACATGAAAGGAACATCAATGGAAAATGCATGCAAATGAAAGGAAAAATAAAAGGAAATGAATGCAAATTGGAATGAACATGAAAGAAGTATGAAAGAGAAATGCATACAAAATGAAAGGAAATGTACAAGAAATGATTGCAAAATGGAAGGAACATGAACGGAATATGAAAGGAACATGAATGGGAAATGCATGCAAATGAAAGGAAAATGAAAGGAAATGAATGCAAACTGGAATGCAAATGAAAGAAGTATGAAAAGGTAAGGAAAGGACATGAAAACAAAATGAAGGGAAATGAATACAAAATGAAAGGAAATTCACAAGACATGAATGCACAATGGAAGGAACATGAACGGAATATGAAAGGAACATGAATGGAAAATGCATGCTAGTGAAAGGAACATGAAAGGAAATGAATGCAAATTGGAATGAAAATTCAAGGACAATGAAAGGACATGAGTACACAATGAAAGGAAATGAATACAAAATGAAAGGAAATTTATAGGAAATGAATGCAAAATGGAATGAACATGAACGGAATATGAACGGAACATGAAAGGAACATGAATGGAAAATGCATGCAAATGAAAGGAAAAATGAAAGAAAATGAATGCAAACTGGAATGGCAATGAAAGGAATATGCAGGGAAATTAATGCGAAATGGAAGGAAAATGAGAGCAAATGAATGCAACATGGCAGGAAAATGGAAGTACATGAATACAACACGAAAGGAACATTCAAGGAAACGTAATTGTTGCTGAAGCACCTGAAACCAACAAAACAACTCCTCGATCGATTTCCGAGCCTGTTTTGGAATGGATTTTGTTTCCATGTTGGATCTCAAACATGCTGATTTGCACAAAACCCTGGAAAGCGATAGGGCCCCCCAAAAGCGATTTCCATAACAATAACAACTACTCAGATGTAAAGGATTTTGACGGGGGTTCATATACCTGCATAGAATGCCAGAAAGTATATGTCAGATAGAGTTTTGGTTGTTGTGGATCAGGCGAAAAAAATATATAGTTTCTTAGTTTTATCATGTTTTATTTCGTTGGTAAGTCACTCGTGTTTCGTTGACATTGATTACAAGTTTTGTCAACGGTTCGCCTTTCAGAGTTTGCCAGTTCCGGAGGCGTCAGTCACCAAACGTAATGTGCTACCTTGGATCAGTGGGTCCTCTATGGGGTACCTTTGGGTTACTGAAGTCAGAAAATAAATGAAAATAATTTTATAAATATTTGATGCTGCAACGGTGTTGCCTTTTGTTTTTCTGGGTTTTCCATGTTTTTCCATTTTTTTCCTAAATTTTCTTAAAGGTTGCTCGCAGGTTGCTCGCAGGACATCCGTGTTGAACACGATGGGTACCGCTAACTTTTTCAAAAGTGGTTTGGTTGTCTT
>BGPT01000215.1:93925-143178 GCA_003297045.1 Symbiodinium sp. clade C Y103
ACTTATTTTTTCTCAAAATTTCTCTTTTTCCCATGTTTTTTCATATTTTCTCATTTTTTCTCATTTTTTCTCACTTTTTCTCATGTTTTCTCATGTTTTTTCATTTTAAAATTTTTTAAAACTCAAAATCTCTCAATATAACTCTTGAAAAAACCCACCAGATCCAGAACCCACNTTAAAATTTTTTAAAACTCAAAATCTCTCAATATAACTCTTGAAAAAACCCACCAGATCCAGAACCCACCGGATCCAAGGTAGCACATTACAATTGGTGAGTCAGCACGGTCCCCACCAGTACCCTAGTTGTTGTAGCATCGATTTGCTTCAATTTTCCACTTGCATTTGTATCATTTGCGCGTTCGCAACCTGCGAAGGAGCCAAACGGCAAAGCAACTTGTCGGGAAAAAATCGTGCATCAGCGTGCTTCGTGTTGCAGAGATGTTCGCACGGAGATATGTTTATGTTTCAAGGGTCATTGCCATTGTTTGGATTCAGGAACGGACTCTGACGTCTGCAAAGCGTTACAAGACAGCATCGCATCGGCATTGGTTGGCGTAGCTCTTAGTCTTTTTGCTTTTGTCCTGGTTGAAGCACTGGTCCCACGATCTTCATGATGCACCTATGAATGTCCAAACGTCAGGCAACCCGGAAAGCCAGCAATGGCATTCAGTTTTAGCTGCAGAGTTGGCTTCCAGACCACGGCATCAAGCACGTGTTTGCCTCTTGTTTGCACAAACGTTCGGGATGCACTTGGATGCGCCGGCAAGAATTCCGGACCTTTTGTTTCGATTCACGTAGCATTTGCCAAGGCATCCCCCACCAAACTCGCAATTTCTGCGAACAAATACAGAGCACACTGCTCGTTCCCCCGCCCCGATGCATTCCTTTTGCCAAACTCGCTATGTTGGGCAGCGTGACAAAACACGCGCTATTTTGATAGTTATTGAATGTTGTTGATAGTTCATGTTTTACAGCGAATGTCAGCCGGAGCGTTTCTGCCTTGTAGAACTTTGATTTTGACCCCGCCATAGCAAATAACACGCCAACGACCCAATCATTGGAAACTGTGGGTGCTGTTTGACGTAGAAACGAGCGGATCTCGACAGGGTTCTTAGACAGGGTTTGGAAGCGGATCACGGCGCAAATTTTAGCAAATTCGCGCGGCATGTTCATGAAATCCAGATTGTGAATGACAATGGTTCGTTGAGGTTTGTCGTGGCTCCGCAACGGGCATTGGCAGGACTTGGTTTAGGTGTTGTGGCAATGCATTGTGCCTGCTGCCTTACCTGAAGGAAATTGAAAATTTGTTCCACGCGGGCAACGACCATCCTTCAGAGTCAGCCAAAGCTGCTTGATTAAACAGTGTAAAGTATGTCAAAGTTATGTTTCATGTTGGTTCGTTGAACGCTAGACTAGCCCGTCGCAGTTGACAGAATTTTGTGATGCAAGTCATGGACGGAAGGTTGGTTTCTAAACCAGATGTGGAACTCTTGCTTGCTGACTTCTCAGGTTGCTGTCGATCGGATTGTTGAAAGCGAACCGAAACCAACAGAGCCGGTAAGGCCTCAAGAAATGGTGACTTGCTGGCAGCCTCAATTGCCAAAGCATAATGCTGTGCATTGCCACCAGATTTATGCATGTTCATGCAATTTCGTTTTCGTTCCAGTACCTGAGGCGAAAACATTGACATCACGCTTTTCAAATGTGCCTTGGTAGCGGTGCCATGCTGAGTGCGTATCAAATCGTATCATGACCTATCAAGTATTCTGCTGCATTCAGGTCTCTGATGAAATCACTTGCCCGACTGGCTGCAAAGGCCCCACCAGGCTTTGAGTTTGATTGTTTGGTCAGCCAGATGGTAATGATGCCCGAATGCCAAAAACAACAACATCCGGGCAATGCTCCTGAAAGGTATGGTCACAGAGTTGGCGATGTGAGCAAATACGTCACCATGGAACGCAGCTTGATTGCATGTGGAATCACTATGGACAATATGGCAATTGAGAGCACACCATTCCTTAGCAAGCCGAAGTCAAGGTGCGTGAAGTGTGAAAGTTTGAGGTGAGGCCCAGTTGATGTCAGTGCTGGCGTATTGCCCAACCTGTCACTTGACCTTCGATGCCCACCTGTGACCGTGCTCATTCGATCAATTCGAGCTGAACGACTGCGCAGCTCATCACAGCCCCCCACGGAGCAGTTTCAGCAGCGGCACAACCAGAGCGCAAAACCACGAAGTTTGAAAGTACTGTACCACTTTCAGAACTGCGAGAACCGCATTGGAAGAGAAGGCGAACTAGCTTGCCGCACAGCATTTACAGGTGAGACTGAGCCAGAAATCTTGTTTCACAGTGGAGATTTCCGACGTGTGCCGGCGAAAAGTTAAAAAGTGCAACGTGAAACAATGCAAACCGATTGCGACTTGTTATGCATGCCGCTAAGTTGAGGAGGTGAACGGATGCATTCTGCCACACTTGAATTTTGACGTCGATGACAAAAACAGAAACCTTACGAGCATCAGCTGTCCATTAAAAATCATTGCAGTGGTGTCGAAGGCACCAACGGAAAGGACAGACGCAGACACAAGGGCGGGCAGAGAGTCACCAAGGAGAAGAGAAACATGCATTATATAGACGAGCTGGACACATGGATGGAGAGAGAGAGAGAGAGAGAGGGAGAAAGAGAGAGGGACAGAGGGACAAACCACGCAACAAAACATTACTGACATTACTGTATATAACATTTCTAAAATCAAATCGAATGCAGTAAGCTCATGGAGCCAGCATTTGCATCCTGATGTTGTATGCCTTTGCATGTTTTTTCTTAGACGCTCGGAAGCAGGGTGCAGGGGCAGTGGGTGGCTTTGTGAGCCAAGTTGTTCCGCGATGTCTGACGACGCCGAGGCCAACAATGTGGTTGGAGCCCAGTGCCTTGGAGCAGAAATCACAAGGATGACACGTTGATCAAGCGGAAAAGATCAACCCAAGAAGCAAAGATAAACAAATAAATCAAAAAAGATAAAATAAGTTAAAGAAGTTGTATTTTTTGTAAACGAATTTATACGGACATTGATACGGAAACTTATGCATGGAGCCTTTTTTAAACAATGGTAAACATGTAATATGGGCTTTGAGCGACTCTAATGCGGTTTCTCGAGGTACTCGACCATGCTATTACCAGTTATCCCTTCGGCACGTTTGGCCAATTTTGGGTTAAATGCCAAGTCGTTAATGCCAAAATTCCACCAGCATTTTGACAAACGCGGTAAACAATGCTTTGCAGCGGACGCATTTGCAAGGTTCGTTGTCCGCGACCCTGTGAAGATTGACCATGCAGTGTCCGTGCGACTGAAAGATGGTCGAGATGTTGAGATTGTGACGCGCAGTGATTTCAGCATCTTGTTTCCATTATTAGACTATAATGATTACGATAATATCATATAATGTCTAAATGGATTCTAATGACGAACTGAGATGCATTGGATGTTTGCTCAGTACCTCTGTGCTTGGTGCATTCGCTGATTTATGTGCACGCGTGTTGCTGCATTGCGTTTGTTGACTGTTGCCTACGCAGTCATCTAGGCACGGGGCTTCCAGTGTTCGAAGTCCAAGATTTGCTAACAGAAGAGGACAGGCAAAGACATGCGAGCATTCCCCAAACATTTGCATACATTTGCTGTCTAGCGCAATGAATGCAATGAAGTGGAGATTTGTTGGAGAATGCCAGATATGCCAGCTCAAGATTTGAGCGATTGGTCATGCGAGGAGTGTGTAGCGATTCGTTCAGCTGCCCCTTCCTCCATGATGGAAAAAAGTTGGAGCCTGTGGCATTTTCTGTAGGCTATAGGATGCTATTTATAGGCACATCACTGCACGACAACATAAAAGAATTGAAAGATATTGAAAGCTCGTTCATAAAGAGAGTGAAGGTCTCACTGGGATACTTTTAAGTAACTTTAAAGTACTCAGTTATATGTTGTCATGATACCCAAAGAAAAAGAACTTCTGGCTTCCGCTGAGATGTTGCACGGAATGCTCTTGGGACCAGGCCTGACAGATAACGACGACAAAGGCCAACCCATCAGTCCTCGGAAAGCCGCGAAAATGTTCAAAGATCTCGACGAGTCTTAGCCAATCTTACGCTATATTTACTGTATTTGGCTGTAATTGGCCGTATTGTTAGGGTTGTCTTCCCAAAGTTCTAAGCTTGCAAGATTTCAGGCCTGCATGTCTGCAGGAACTATAATTACTTTCAATTTGTCAATGCAGATGCACACTCCTGGACTGGTCTTCAAGAAGAATTCTAGAGATTTGTCGGTGGATGCCTGACAGATTAGCTGAAGTTCCGAAGCTCGTTCTATACAGGTAGGTGTACCGCTAGGGCTAGTCTTCATGGCTCCTTACAGGTTCCTGTGTGGGAAAGGTCGCAAGGTTCCAGCATACCATGTTTGCAACAGAATCTTTGAGGCCTGCAATCTTCGGGTTTGAGGGTTAGAAGGTTCAAACGTTCCTTACCCATTTGGAATGAATTGTATGAATTGTTGATATTGTAATGTTTGAACTAATCTACTTGGAATGGCTGATGGCAGCTCTAAGGAGAATCGTGACAAAGCCTTGGATGCAGAAGAACTCACCCAGTTTTTCAGAGAGGAAAGCTTCTGCTCAAATTGCTCAACACATCCAGCTCGCATCAAAGTCACCAGAAATCCTCCCAGCTTGAGTGACCTATAGTGACCTCTTTCATTTATTCATGTCAGTGTATTCGCTTGCAGGCCTTTGATTTGGTGGACTTTACCTGGGACTTTTTGACCCCAAGGCTTGGAACACGTTATGAGTACGAGCACTTTAGAGCACTTATGAAATCTTGTGAGCACTGTTTCCGCCACTTTGTTCTGACGGTGGCGAATTCTTCCGACGCACTTTGTCCTTCCAACAGTGCTCAGGGTGCCCAACCTGACAAAAACCAACACGAAGGCTGGATACCATTGGAATGGGAAGAGTTGGTAGAAGAATGATGAAGGATGTAGATTGTAGAAGGGCATGCAGCATGTGGCACCCACAATTTGCATAACAACTATTAGCCGACAACCTGCAGAACGTCAGGTAACAAGCATAGTCAGCAGCAAGTTGGCATGCAGGTAAGGAAGCAGGAATTCATTGCTACAAACTGGAATCAACTCTTCGCCGACGCAAAGAAGTTGCACCCAGAATGGCCACTCATCTGAGACGGAAGGATGCAACATGGAGCTTCTGTCAAAACTGTCGGAAGCTTCTTGTGGCTCAAAATTTTGTTATGCGATTGAAACTTCGTGCGTTTGAGTGCACTTTGATACAAATGCATGCCCATGCGTGAAATTGTTTGCTATGATATCTTGAACATGCGAGAACTCCCCTTGCATTCAAGGTTTGCCCGGCATTCCCGTCAGACTTGGATGATGTGACTTGGCCAGTGCTGTGAAACGAGACTCCACATGATTCCACCATATTCCACCATACGGCAAGCAAGGCTCAACAAATACACTGCCGTGCACTGCTAATATCTGCGAGTGCAGTGCTCTTCAAAATCAGATTGATCCCATGGACCCGCTGCCTGTAGGCAAAACTATGCCAAACCTCCCCGGCAAAGCATAGAGTCAGAGTGGCAGATTTGTCCTGGCAAGGTACTCAGAGCACTCTTTCCTCCAGAGTGTCTTGGACAACGTCGCCGCAGTCGGCGCCCGAGATGACAGAGTCAGAGTCCTGCTGCACTACCCTGGCCATCCTGGCCAATCAGCCCAAGGCCAACAGCATCCAACAGCAAACTTAGGTCATTGGCTTGTCAGAAAGCCTGGTTCGTGAGACTGCGGAGAGCATGCAGGTTCTTCTCTATCCCCCAAACGGAGGGCACTATTCCTGTCATCATGATACAGCGGCTCCCTCAGATTTCGGACTGGCCTTGTCCAAGGGCCTGCAACAGGAAAAAGGCTTCAGCATGGTTTCAAGATGTTTCAAGAGTGTGTGTGTGTGCGCGATGTGCAATGCTGTGCAATCCTTCAAGACAAAATGATCAAAATACTGTCGCAGGACATGCAACCGGCACGCATTTTACCTTTCAAAACGTCCTATCAGATGCTATCAATCAATATTTCGTAATATTTCATCCTATCTGCTTGCTGCGCTCCACCATGCTTCCACTGTCCCTGATGACTGATAACATGATAGCAGAAGATACAGAATAGATGATACATTCACACAGCTCAAAATCATTTTCCATTTCCCCACATGGTTGCCGGACCATGCCCAACCTTTTGTTGCTTTGCCTGTGTCGCTGGAGCTTCTCTTCCTCATTCCCTTCGGTTTCCCTCATGTATGCTCCGCAATTATGTGAGCGCCTGTTTCCGCTTGTCGGGGCAATAGTCTTCACCGTCGCTCCTTTGCAGTGCGGCTTGATGTGACACGTTGCTTTCTGGTGTCTGTGGTCCGTTTGGTAAATACCTGCCGTCATAGCGATATGACCGAAGCTGTTCCTTGTGATGTGAGTCATGGAGAGCTGATGCAAACCTATGCAGTGAAGTTTCTGGATGGAATGCTGTAGATTGAGGGGCCTGAATGAAGTTTGGCACTGCCAGTGCTTTGCAGATTTTGTTCTAAGGCCCCGGACAATCTCGAGGATGCGCGCTTCATGACAGTCTTTTTTTTCTTGAATGACGTCACAGAGGGAGGTGAAACGGTGCTTTTCGGCACGGACTTGAACGGTACGTTTGCAAAAGAGCGGGCGCTTCAGGGAGAGTCTCGCCCAGGAAGGCTAGGGTGCGGACTCGTTCGGATAATGACGCTACCCGTAGATCTTGTAGATTGTAGATCTTGTAGATCACATGGTTTGATTTGTTTGGCAATGTTTGATATTCAGACGGCCAATGAAGACTTGGCAGAAAAGCCATCAGGGCCATCAGCTGTGACGCAATTGAAATGATGGTCAGACGTTGCCAAACTTCCATGAACACGATTTAAACGTTCAACTTTGTCCGTAGGTTTAGCAGCAGATATTCCATGGAGACAACAAATGCTAACTTATGGGGCCTTTTGGATCCTTTTGGATTCTTTTGGGCCCTGTTGGCTGGCTTCGAGGAAGAAGTTTGGGGAGAAATCGAATCTCAATGCCAATCGGTGGCCAGCTGCCCGCGGAATGGCACAATGCCTCCACCGTTCTCTACAGCTTTGGTTCTTTGGCAGATACATGCAAACTAATGGTAACTAATGCAATCAATCGACCAAATTTATCCAAATTGACGACTGGTTGCTGTGTCTCTGTCCACCAAACATCAAGTTTCATGACTTTCTTGGGTTGGTGTTTGTTTGAAAGTCAATTTGTCGCACATTGTAGCTCTTTGTCACAGCCCGCATGCAAAGAGAGATGAGGGCTGCCAGAGTCTGCGTTGAGTTGTTGTCCAGGCAGTGAAACCGCGGAGAGGAACAGCTCTTTTCTGGTACAACATGGCGATAGACTCCAAAGGCGCATGGCTGCCGCATGATGATCATGATGGACCATCATGATGGACCATCATGATCCATTACATTCCATTGCCATCAATTTTCAATGCTCAATCATGCTCAAACTTTCTTTGCCGCTCTCGCTTGTTTCTTCTCCGCTTTCGTTATCCCTTTGTGACATGTTGCGACCTCCCAACGCAAGATATCCATGAAGGAACTACTGCTTGCCCTCATATCCCCGGAGGCCAACTTGGACGTTTTTATTGGTCGAGCATACACGGAGGGTGTCCTACCAGATCAGAAGAAAAATGGGCTGCGAACATTTGGCCACTTGATGGTTTGCAATGCTTCAGTCCGGGTTTTGCTTTTGGGATCTTGGTGCACGTCAAGCCACATCACATACCATGCAGATGTGTAGCAGCATCACAGCAGACTTCTGCGTCATCTCTACCTGTCGTGTCCATTGCACGATGCTAAGTACTTGGTTCTGATCACAGCTTAGGCTGCACAACACCAGGCTATCGGAAGAAGACTCTGCGGAGCAGGAACTTTAGCTATGACTATGGCTATGGAGAAGTAGCGAGACTCTGCAAATGTGTGACCTTGACCTGGAGGAGTCAGGCAGGGCTCAGCACATCATAGCATCATTTGATATCATTTGAATCATTTGACATCCCGTTCATTGTTATTTCCAACGAGTATCAATGAATGTCAGATCCCCATCCGGCATTTGAATCTCGCAGGGGCCCCGCATACCTCCTGGTGCGCCCAATGCAGGTCTTCAAAACCGAGCCTGTTTCAGTCTTGACGTAGAAATACGTAGAATCATTGCATGTTTTAGCTTTAATTAACATGTTAAGTAGGATTACACGGGAAGGGCCAAACTGAGAAAAACTATTTCAAGAAGCAGTGGGGAGGCTGCAAGATTCCCTGGCTTCCCTTACCGCTATGACCCCCGAAGCTGCGCAAGCTGCAAACCATCAACAGGGTCACGTCTCTGATGATTGCCGCGCGGATTTTGCTGTTTGCTTGCATGAGAGGTATGTGTATCGAAATAGATATGAAGAATTAAATGAATATAACTACTAACATCATTTAACAGAATATAGTATACATACATACATACATACATACATACATACATACATACATACATACATACATACATACATACATACATACATACATACATACATACACACACACACGCATATATATATATATATTGTAGATATATACGCCAAGAAATGTATACAAAAAATACCCGTCCTCAGCCAACCACCACAACACTTTGTTGCTCAGGTTTACATGGTCCCTCCAAATCTATTGCAATTCCTATGAATGCACTATTCCAACAGCAATTCTAATTCTAATGCTCTACATGATTTTACATGCACGCCATTTGAAACGAAGGTTCAACCGAAAGTGCACTAAAAGAGCTGCAAAATAGTCTAAAATATTAAGAAGTCTTTCAGACACAGGAGAGTCCAACCCGTAACCTATGCAAATATCTGCGAACAGGCTCCGTAACCTCTTGAGTTAGGGTTTGTTCCTCATGTTTGTGAGTGGTTCTGTGTTTGGACATCGTGCAAGCCTGCCTCTGCCAGCCATCATAGTCACAGAACAAATCGACAGACTAGTAGCTAGTAACTATAAAACTGGAACAGCACATTGCGACGCGACAATTCAATAATTCACACACTGCTGATACACACCCACCCCCACACACACGCATGTCTATATTATATGATTTATATGTATACAATTATATATAACATGCGTATGATGTGTATATCGCATATTAATGTATCCATCTAGTCTATCTATATGTCATTATATATCTGTTTGTCTGCCTGTCCGTCGATCCATCCATCCATCCAATCTATCTGTATGTGATACGTGCGTAAAGCCAACTAAATCTAAAACAGTCAACAAATGGTTCGCCACGTCAAACGGATGTACAGATTTGTGCGGAAATGATCCCGTGCTTCAGGGAAGATAAATCTTTTAACAGCTTTGACACCTTAAGTATAGTAAACAGGAGAGTATATGGCTATATATTGCCAACCAACTGAATTCAATGACCTGGGACCAAAAAGAAAGCACAGCACCTAGAAGTCGTGAACCTAGCAACAAAGGGACCCAAGCGTGTCAGTGGATTGAGCAGCACCTGATCCACATTGTGTTATTTTCCAATATTTCCCCCCTGTTGGGTAAGATTCATCGTTTTCTGGCTCGTTCGGATTGACTCAGACACAGTTTGGACAGCCAAGCTTCTCGGAAGATGCCCTGATTCATACCAAGAAGAAGGTACAGTAGGCCAAACATGTGATGAATTCTCAAGAGGTAAGCGCAACCACGAATCTCAGGAAACATAGACCATAGATGACCATAGAGTAGAACCAACACAGCTGCTGTAGCCACTTGCCAACGCAATTAAACTGCGGCCATGAAACAAAGCCCATCGGAGGCCAACCATCTTTCAATCCGTTCATTTGCTATGATTTGCTCATATCATCATTATCATCTCATATCCATTTGCATCGATTTGCTTGTTCCAGGCCACAGGACGAAGATTGCCTGGCAGGGTGGTTTCTTGTGCTTCACAAGTCGGCGACGGAGAACTTGCGTTGCCTTCATGGCGCTGAACATCTCGAGAAAGAGATCGGCCAGTCACCCGATGCACGATCAAAGCGTGGCAAGCGGCCATGGAAGAAAACCGCTGCAGTAACTCACTGTAGTAGATTGTAGGTTATTGTAGTAGTTATTTGATTGGTAGTCGATTGACAGTTTTGCTCAATCTAACGTGCTTTTTTTTTGTGTTGTTTCAAAAGTTTAAACGGCTAATATCGTTTCACACCGCTGTTTCATGCTGCATCCAGATCCGTTGAAGACATGCCCGATGCTTCAATTTGTGTTCTGCAGCTTTTGAGAGTTGGCCTGAGATGGCGCCATAGCTGACATAGGCTTGTACAGATCTTGTACTTTGTAGCTTCCAGCTGTGCCGCATGCAGAACTGCCAAAGTAGCAGGATAGCACGAATAGCACGTGACTTGGAAGCATGATGAAATGTCATGAAAAATGCTACATGTCTGTCAACTTGATCTACCTTGTGTGTATTTGGGTGCGAAATAGTTTTTTGTCGGCTGCGTGTTCCCTCTTGTGATTGCGTGGCGATTTTCTTTGAACTTCCTGCAGGACGGTCTCGCCCATGAAATGCTCTCGGGGTCACGAATTGCACTTGACACATTTGCCATGCGCTCGCAAGCACCGGTGCACAGTTTCTCGGTCCAACTCAGCTTTGCTGCTATGATGTTTAGAAAAGAACCGGGGGGATGTATTACACCTCTGCCAATTAGGTGCGTGTCGTGAACACAACGGAAAACGGAGAGAAAACATGAGAAAGCGATAGCATGTGATAGCCAGTTTTCGGTCATTTTCCATCACTATTTGCCAACCGTACGATCAGTTCGGAGAAAGTTTGATCCTTGTTTGGGCTGCATGTGCTGAGGTTTGTCATGAGGTGATTCCAAGATCCGCAAGACGGCCCTTCGCTTTTACTCGTTTTACTTGTGTAGTCTGTGTGCTGCGCCATTGTTTGTTGTTAATTGTTGTCATATTATTTTGACAGCATGCGAGTAGCGCATGCTGTCACACGCCATGAAGAGCTGCGAAGGGTGTCAAGGCTTGCATTGTGCATGCATTGTGCAATGTAAAGGTATGCCAGACAGATGAATCTTGCAAGACCACGAACATCTTGAAAGGTTTATGTGCCGAAGATGCAGCTACGACGTTTGCTTCGACTGTGGTATGCACGACAACTGCCTGATTGATCGTTCCAAAGACTCGACTCTTTGCGCAAGATGGCTCTGTGAATGGCGGATGGCCGATTCGGGTGAGATAGTCAACTACAATCAAATACACACATGTATCAATGCGGGTGTGTGTGTGTGTGTGCATTATCCGTTGAGTATGTATCAACCAGTCTTGGACTCGTTCTTGTAACTTGGTAGTTCCCTTCAGATTCAGCTTGCCTTTTCCTACGGAGACTTGCAGGCAGCACAGCATAACATCGCGGCACGGTTTGCCTCAAATGAGGCAGAAGACATTGCGGTCAGTTTTCAAGGAGTATGCGATTGGACATCAGCGGAGTCACTTGCCAAAGTGATTGCCGCAAACTGATCCAAATTTCTTTTCCTGCAAATTGTTGTTGCATGTTGTTACTTCATGTTTTCGATGTTTTGCTGTGAGCCTCTGTCAAAGACAGACCGAGGTGTTGCTATCAGCACCTCGTACGACATTAGAGATATGTGCATGCAAATTTGTGCAATGCTCGCAGACAGGTTGACGAGGTAGAAATGAGATGCAACAGATTCAGCAGAGTGCTTCAACAGATTATTTGAACATATTTGAGCATCGAAGAATAAAGATCAATAAAGCAAGCGGACAAGAGGTCTTGGGCAGGGGGACTTGTCAGATCTTGTCAGGCACCTCGTACGACATTATCTCGCCAAGCGATGGTCACATGCGGCGGCACCAGCATAAAAGGCGGCTCAAAGCTGCGGGAACACCTGAGTCACCCTCAGGAGGAACATGGCAATGAACGCATTAGGATGAATGACCAGCAATGTTAATAAAGGTGTTAATGACATCCAATGACCATAGGAATATCGGAATATGGATGAACATTCCCAGCAAGTGCTGGACATCACTGACATCTCGCCTTTGTGCAATCACAAATTATGGATCTACTGCAATATGTTCTGTGAGCATTCCTGCTGTGCTTGAGTTATTGTGCCTTCAACGTAGCCTACTCCATCAAAAGTGGGTTGCTGAAACTACCTGGGACAGATGGGGGCAGCTTGAAATAAGTAGCGAAATGCTTTGGATTTTTTTTGGGGAGAAAAGCTGATCGCTTAGGCACGTGTTTGTTGGGGTCAGGGGGAGAGCTTATGGAAAGGTGTTTTGTTTAAGGATGCGTTGGACAGCTCGGACCTGTGCTTCGCGCAGGGGTCTTGGTGTTGGTGAGGACTGCAGATATGCCGCGTGGAACCCAGAATTCTTGCTGGAAAACTCCTTGATCCTCTCGGACTGACAAACATAATTTTTAGATATTTTTAGCATTTTCGAGGGGAAAGGATCGCGAGTAGAACAGCAGTGCCAAAGAGGTCCATCAGGCAAGAGGATGGTGACAATAGTCAGAGGCAGAGATGCTACTCTGGAGAAGAAGGGCTTACAATTGCAACATGGATCGATATGGCACATTTGACTTAACAGAGAAAAGCCAAACAAGCTTTCAAGTTGAGAGGCAGACCGCATGCGGTGCTTGACACATGGCATAGAATGATATGGCATGGCAGTGGCTCAGGCCAGGCAAATGCAAAATCCGTCAAAATGTCATCCTGCCGTCAATCAGTAGATACGCAATGCATCAAAAACAAAGTGTTTGAATAGAAACATGAAAAAAAGTCGAAAAAATATGAAACATAATACCACAGGGTTGCGATCACTTGCTCAGAATGTCAGAAAGAGCCGGGATAAAACCTTGCTGCAAATGCATACTGCATACATTGCAATGAATTGCCTTGCATTGCAATGAATTGCCTTGCATTGCAATGAATTGCCTTGCATTGCAATACACTACGCCCCACTGCACAAGACAACACAACAAAACATTACATTACATTCCATTGCATTGCCATACACATACACATACACATACACACATACACATACACATAAACATAAACATACACATACACACACGCAGATTTATATTGATATTGTACTGCATGTATATATATATATATATACATATGCCTACACACAGAAGCACACAGATGTCATCAACGGAGCAAAGGGAGCTTATGGTAATTCAGAGTGGTGCAGTGATGGCCTCAGCAATCGTCCAGAATCTCAGAAGACGCCCATCGAGGTCTTTAGTGACGCCACGATGAACGTCGATACTTATCACTTGCCCACGCCATCGGAAAGGCCTGATAAGCGCAACTTGGTAGCAAGATGTAGCAAGACAGTTGGTCGCCTTGGGATCGACTTTCGGAACACTCATTCATTGCATGTTATTGCCGGTTCCGAAAATACCCATGACTACCATTGATTACCCATGTCTATTGACTTCAAGATTGGAAGGCGCAGACAACAAAAAGGGCCATGTGTGTAAGCCTGAAATAAGCACTGATAACATCTGATAACCGCATCTAGACCAGCAGTGGCAGCTATACAATACCATATAATACCTCCGCACGGGATGTCGCAACCGTGCATTCTTAAAACATCCTGGCGGCGCACAAGCAGTACCAGCAAAAGAAACATAGCCCAAAAGCATGAATCAATGATGCAGCACATGCAAACCCATGCAGCTGGAGATGGCGATGGAGATAGAGAGATCACATGATATACTCCGCTGCTTTGGTACTTAGCTGTTTAGACACGGGTTCAATCTGCTTGTAGCCTAAAAGTAGATGTGTTTCTCTTGCATTTGGCTACGGGTTACCTTCTCTTCAAGTCTTTCCTTGACGAGGTAAGTCAACTTGTCTTGGAACAAGTGCAGGCGACTAGAAAGGAATCAATCGAGCAGTGGCCAGATGCTGGAGTCAGTTACAGCATTCAGTTTGAATCTCAAATCCTCTCAAATACCAATAACATCCAGTAACTATGCTGTGCGCACACTCAGAAGCCCGGTCAGAATGTGTGACATGTGTGATATGAGAGAGAGAGAGAGATGAGAATTGATTTATAAATAATATGCCTATATGCGCGCGCATGTGTGCGCGTGTGGGTTTAGTGTATATCGCCAATGCCTACCCTACCGTACATTTGTACATACGACACGACTACCTTGTCCTTCTCTTGGGAAAGGGAATTGCGCGGGCAAGTTTGGAAGTCAACACTTTCGCAACATCCAGGCAGAGCATGAAATAGCTTCAAGATGTTTCAAGCTGGTCAGATTGGATGTGAAAAAGTGGTCGTGCCAAGGAGATGTTCAACCCGCTTCCGATCCGACAATCGCAGCTTGTCTCTTTCGGAGATGATGGACTTTTTGTTTACAACAACTTGTGAGAAGTGCTACCACTCCCAAGCAGCTGGGACAAACTGTTGCTTTTTCTGAAAGTGTTTTGTGAAAATGTGGTTTGCGGTTCAAGGCCCTGGCCCAGGCAGCTGTGAGCTTAGTCTTGAGATCCCAACATGCCAGCGATGAATGGACTTGATTCCCCTCGTTATTCCGCAACAGTGCATGCACATACATACACTGCAGTAACCCCAGAGTCTTCCCCATTCCTTGACTTGAAACTGCATGGCAGTGTGCACAAGCAAGACTCGAGAAAGAAGAGACATGCTAGGGAGCAACATCATATTGACATTGCACTACTTTATCCTATATCTATCCTACTCTCACTCGGAGTTCTCACTCGGAGTCGCTCTTTCAGTCGCTTCTCAGCCTCTGCTTTCTGCGTGTGAAGGTCGTGAAGAGATGCATGCGGCTCGTAGATGTTGTGGCTGCAGAAGTGGCTGCTGGTTTTGATTGCCTAGACCATGAGTGGATGCCCAAACGTGAGGGCCACAGTCGGCACAGACGCTAGCTGGCAAGAGAATGCAGAAGAGACCTTCAAGAGCAGGATGGTGGCAAGGTAGTGGATTGCATCAAAGACCATCAAAGAATGGCAGACCCTTTGTTTTTTATCCTGCAGTTGAGTGACAGGGACTAAAAACTACAACCTGCTTCGGACAACCAAGGCCCACTGAGCTCCACTCACCCCAGCAAGACACATCCTCAGATGTTGAAGTTGTTGAAGATTGTATGGACGATGCTGCCTAGCAGACTTCACCAAGCAAAGTTCTTCGAAGCTCATTGAGGGAGTCACAAAGTGAACCATAGTGAGCCAATCTACGCTCATGGAGTCTGGCGATGGCAGTCAAAACAAGCGGAGAATAGTCGTTGGAGAAACTACAGCTGGATCCAGCATGTTTCAAGTTTTGAAAGTTTGCTGATCATCGACTTTGCCCAATTGACTCGCTTCTCAGGAGCGGCTTTCTTACCAGACAGCCCCGGCATGGAATGATCCTCTCGCAAGCGCAGAGGCACGGAGACTTGTTTTGCTGTGGCATGTCGCCTGTGGCCTGGAATTGGTGCCTGTCCTCTTAATGAATGCCTATTACTTACAGTTACATCCTATTATGCACTGTATTGCAGGCGCTTCTTCGTTCTTTCACAAGGCATGGAAAGATGTGGATACATCTTCATATTGCATCAAGTTGCTTTGCTAGGGCCTCCAGCCTTGATGTTCATAAGTTTGCTCACGGATGATCACAGTCTTTCAAAGAAAAAATATGTTGTGGACATAGCGATCAATAGTTGCAGAGATTTGCACAGGCTTGCTTCAGTGGCAGAAGGACTGAAGCTCCAGGTTGAACAAAGTCATTCAATGAATTCACCGTGAAATTCACTGCCTTCTGTTTTTTTTCCTCAGCATTTTTGTGGCACGTCCTCAAAATGTGAGGCAAATTGAAGCAATACGTTTGATCTGTTTTTAATGTTTTGAGTACATGTTGCTTCACATGTATGTCCTGATGCTCAGGCGAGAGTTTGCATTCTGCCAGGACGACTCCAAGGGATCAGAAGTGCTTGGCGCCCTTCGGATTGGAAGCACAACCAGTATCTCGCTGGAGGAGGACCTTTTTTTGGTGGCACTAACAGCAACTAAGAAGGACGTAAGGAAACCAAACGAATCCTGAGACTATACTATACTATCTCTACTAAGACTTCACGCGGCCGTGTCCAAGTATTTGGTGGCTTTTGGATGCCCTAATGGCTTTATCATTGACAGCCGTTGACTTTGCAATGCTAATGCGGTGATGCAATGGCATGATGTTGCCCTTGAGGGGATGGGACTACTCGGAGCACAGGACCTGAAAATTCAGACGTGTGACTCGCAACTCATTCTGACGAGCCCAGAAGGCCACTTTCAAAAGGATGCGACATCGTGTCACTACATATGACTCACTATGACTCGATAATAGGGGGAAAAGATGGGAAAAGCATTGTCCACTACAATGTGACTACATATGCACCATGTTCTGCTCTGCTTTGTCTTGCTCGCTTGATTTTTCGGTCTTCATTGTTCTTGAAGCGGAGGTGGCAGTCTCACAGAGTGGGCGGAAGCGCTTCGAAAAGAGGTGAGGTATGGTGAGGTACATGCATGATGATCAGAATGCTTGTGTTATAAGACAGGAGAGGGCGAAAGGCCACAAGACACACGATTATAGCTTCGTCGTATCATGTATGGGCAGGCTGAAGGTCCGCCAGCTGAAGAACAGGTTTTTGCAATACATCCGTGTTTGCGCGAATCTCAGTGTATCTCACTTTGCTCTGAGCTTGTTGGAGATTCAACCTGTATCACATACCTGCAAAATAGACTCCATCTGCGTTAGAGAGGTTTGAGTGTCTTTTCCGGCCTAGAAGTTTCCTAAAAAAAGGCACTGCCAGGAATTCGTTTGCTAGAGGCCTTGACTTAGGACAGCGCGAGGCAAGCCAATCCCATTTCGAACGCACTGTTGTTGCATCTCTCTTGGAGGTCATATTTGTTATTCAGTCGCACTCTGTTGGAGATTCTAGAGCGCTCCTTGACGACGCTTTTACAATGCTTTTGCAGCACCGGTGTGCAATGGGGGTTTCCCCGTCTTTTTATGGACAAGACTGCAGTAGGTCTCGCTCTTGGTCTATGGGTTGGCAGCACGCTCCGAGAACAATGTTCAAGAATTTTCCTTCACAACATTGACATTGGTTTCACAGTTGATATCGTTTGAAGGGCCTACAATAGGACATATACAGGGACTCGTTCTAAAGCTTCATCCAGAGAGACCAAACAGCAAGGAAGAAACTAGAGCTGGGAAAGGCGAAGCACGGAACCTTTTTTGGCGTAAGGAATATAGCGCCCGCCTTTTTTCCTTCATGTATGATATGAATTTGTATGATATCTATTGAGATGAATCTGCCTAACTGTTTAGAGTGATTGTGAGTTTGCCCACTCTCTACTCCCATGATGTTTGGCATGTCATCGACATATGCGAGGTCGCGATTTAAAGACCTCAACTCATCAACTTGCCGTGAACTGAGTCTTTTCTGTTGTTTCCTTCTCTTTGTGTCTCCGCCCAAGTACACAGCTTTGCCTAGCAGTGTGGATTTTGAGGTTTGGATTCTGAACCGAGCTTGCCTGCGACTTGAGCAATTGAATTTCCATTCATATCAGACCTGGGAAGGATGGCTGCCCGTGCTGTCTTGAGGTTGGCCTGGCTTCTAGAAGGGGAGGACGCCCCCCGCGGTTATACTGCTGCCACAATTGCACCTTGGACATCCTTGGACAAAAAAACATCAGTTTGTATCAATGGCATATTCATGCATAAGCCAAAACGGCCCAGAGAAGAGTTTGGGCATCATGGCTGATTGTGTTTACTGAGTTATTACTGAGGCTTTGTACGCCAACAAGGCAGCAAGGGATGGCAGGAAAATTGCATGATACGCACATTCGAGGGGAAAAGTCAACGAGTGCAAGTTCAGGGCTATGAATTATAACGAGTTATATGTACTTTTGCAATATTATATGTGACTTGATGTAACACGATGTAACTAGTCTACATAATACTAGTTTGGCTTGATATGTGTGCTTCCTTTCCTTTCCTCATGTCACTTGCTTGAGTCCAACAGATGTGGCATTGTGGGTATTGTGTGATCCCTGCAGATCGACACTTTGATCAGAGCAGCCACTGAGCTGCAGAAATCTCAGCCGCTTGGCTCAATTGGCACAGCCCAGTTTTGTTCCATCTCTTTCAGAATCTTTCAAACATGTTCCAGAAAGTGCGGATGGGAGTGTGAATTGCTTGAAGAGACTGAAGACACGGGGTGGCAGTTTGGCAGCTCTCCTCCTGGCAATGACAATATTGGTTTTTGCAGTGACAATGAGGAGAGACATTTGATTCATGTTACAGGCATCCTCAGCCTGATATGTTCAAAATCTGTTCTCCTACTCGCAGAGTTGTTTCATATATCTCCTGGCTTTGCTCCAATTCTCTCGTTTTACTCCTCACGAATTCCACAAGATGTAACATGGTCCTCCAGTTGCTAAATTCTCGTATGGTATGTGCATGGACACGCGTTTATGATGCGCGTGTACAAATTGAACACGCACAACGCCCATAAAGGATCCGAAACGGTCAAAAGCAACAAGACTTGCTGAGGCCGATTGTCTCAGAGGTGACTGCACCAGTGAAGGTCTTTGGAAGCTCGACTGAATTTGATAACGCTGCCACATCCCTGCTAGTTTGCGCGCATTTGGATTGCAAAGCTCGTGGGGGCTTTGCCCTCCCTTTTTGGTGGTGACCAAAAGGTAACAGGTAAATGGAGATCATTATGAACTTGAGACTCCCTTTCCTTGTACTTCCAGGTTTTTGCAATTCAAGCACTTTCTTTATCTTGATCAGTTCTACATGTGGGGAACAGGAGACATTCACGGACAGCTCCGAGACCTTCTGCTGCTCTTTCATTTCTACGGCAGGCCGGCTGCCAAGCTGAACCAAATGAAATCATGCTCCACATGATGCAATGAGGACACATTGAAGCACAACTCTGTTTTTGAGTGGGAGGTTAAAAGGTATGTTTTGGATTGTTTTGGTATGTTTTGGATGTGTTTTTGTCTGTCAAGAGCCACTTCATTTGAGACCACCTTAGATAGAACACGGCAAATCGATTCCTTGGGAGGCCTGATGATGATGAGGATGAGGACGAAGTGGGCGAAGTTGACAAAGAGTTTCAGCAAGCGAGAGTCCATGTGTATCATCATTGTCATGCGATTGTCATGATCTGGCGTCCCTTGGCATCCTTTGTAATTGTCGTAGTGCAGGACGGTGACGACGAGCCGATGTCATACGTGCCCCTTGGCTGCGAACCCGTTCACCAAACGTTGCCTAAGGGTTTGTTGTGCAATGTTGTGCATCAAGATGCATGCAGTACCTCAGCAGCTCCTCAGCTCGACTGCATGTCAGGTTCAATGGTGATTGGGTGGATAGAGGCCGCCATCAGCTTGAGGTTATGCTTTTGATTCTGTCCTTGAAGAATCTCGCCAAGATGCAAGGGAGCAGTTTGATGCAGTCTGCAAGAAGCTTCAGAAAAGCATTGTCAATTGATGTCAATTGATTCAATTGTGCTTTCGCATTTTGCTCCGGCGAGCTTGCTGCAACTGCGTCAAAGCCTTGCATCAAGTGATTGACGCTTCCTAAGGATCATGCACCCAAGGCAAGTGTGGCTCAACAGGGGCAATCACGAAGATCGTCAGCAAAACCTACGAACCACAAAGATAGGCTTGCTATCAGCTTGATGCGGTGCAGGGGTGGTTTGTTGATTGCATTTGATTGTTGAAATTGTCAATAGTGCCCTTCAGGAGAGGCATCCTAGAACACTAGCATTCCCTGTCTTTTTGGAAGTGGTGCTTGCGCTGGTGACATGACATGTGACATGACCACCGATGCTAGATTACACTTCCTTTCGAGCAGTCCTCGTCAATATGAACTTGCGCTGGTTGCGGGTTTCTGTGCTCGCGGTGTTTGCACGTCAAAAGAGACGATATTTGATGCTGGTCTGTTTTGCAAGGTTAGTTGTGCCAGCAGTGGAAGATTCCAACAGATAGAAGAAGCGTTCTTCTCTTACAGGATAACTTGCAGCTAACACCCATGACTGGTGGTTCTTGGCCCAGTTTGATAGAGATGTAAACCATCCACGTCAACTAGCCCAGTCTGATCGAGCTTGCAGGTAGCTTGGGCTTTGACAGGGCTTGCCATGCACTTAGAAGTTTTGCAATTTCCCTTCTTGATGTATCATCAGATTATTGGCATGTTTGTGTTTATGTTTTCTTTGCCAAATTCACATTGGCAACAAGAGAAACTCTTGGGTTTGGATCTCCGGGCCTAGGTGCATCCCTTCCCCAAAAGTGCAACACATAAATGATCATAAAATATCATAAATGGACCTTGATACTTAACACCATAGCTTGAAACTCAAACCTGCGAATATATCGATGCAAACACGAAGTGCGAAATCAGCAGAGCAGAAGCATGAAAATGTGCATTGCAAATGGTGTTTGAATGTCTTTGAATATTTTTGATGGGTAAAGGCGGTAAAGGTCAATAAAATGCGACATGCTGAGTGCATTGTGCACGTCGTGTAATCGTTTATGTTATATAGACATATAGACATTGTTCGCACTGCTTGACGCATTGAGCAGAATCAACGCGCGCTGCCACCTCGAGGCACTGATGCTCTCGGTGCTGAAGAGGGCCGAAGGATTTTTGAAAGCTTTCAATCTTTCTTTGAGTGGCGCCTTGGCAAAGCGCAAATTTGTTCAAATTTGCTTTATTTGAATGCTTCACCATATGCTCTCCACAGTGTATTTCACTCTGCTCACGTAATTGAATCAAAAAATGATAAGATATGATAAGCGTCGATGAAAATACTTAAATTAAACTCTTCCGAAAATTCGATGAACGGCTTCTCTTGGGCCCCTTGTGTTGCACCTTGTGTTGCACCTTGTCACATTTTGTCACCAGGCTTCCTCTGGCTGCTCGCATTGAGCAGAAGGTCTTGGTGCTGCATGGTGGCCTTGGGCCTGGGGCTGCCTGGCACGATCTGGCATGGAAGTTCACATAAGCACAGTTTTGAAAAGTTTTAAAGAACACACCAACAGTTCATAAACACATGCAAATCATTTCAAAGCCACAAGACCGCAGTATAAGACCATACAGACCATACAGGATACTGATTCATGTCTATCAAATATGATAAAGTCACAACCTGAATTGGAAGAGTGACACGGGTTCACTCGTCAGACATGTTGCAGTTTGCCAATAGGAATCGCATGGTCCAAATGGGTCCGAATCCGGCCGAGTCTGGATTTGGGCGGATTTTTTTTTTTTTTGCGGTCATGTTTGTGCGTCTTCTTTTTTGACATAATTTTGCCACCATGTCCGACCATGTCCCATTCTTTTGAGATTGTTCCGACTCCAAAGCGCGTCCCGAAGCCACCAAGCCAAGGACTGGTCATTGGAAGACCTCTTGCAGGTTGAGCGGCCGTTGGTGTCAAAAGAGTTGCACTTTACTCTTGAAGGAGTGGTAGGCAGCCCAGGCTGTTGCTCTGAGCACTTTGGTTTGGAAGTTGAAATATACAAAGATAATCAACGATATACAAAGTAAAAATGGTTTGTAGTCCTTTTTGATCTTTTTGGTTTACATGTGATTGTTATGATATTGGCTTGACTGCTCAGGTCTACAACATACTCTGGTCAGATCCGTTGATGCACAAGTTCCTTGGCAGTCCCTTTTATGCTGCTAAGCTTGCCTATGAACTTGGAACAAGCTTGATGGCAGTCAACTGAGGCCAGAGAATCGCAGAGATCCTTTGAAAAGCTTTGGTGTGCAAACCTCAATTGTTTGCCGGCAATATAGCTTGATCGGATTCATTTTGTTTTTTTTTCTTGTGTGCCTGGAGTTATTTGAACTTTTCCATCCAGCAATTTGCAGGTGCATGATAGTGGCGTTCTCAGTCTCTTGCTGCCGAGTTTCAACTTGAAGCGTTTGGATCCCATGACTTGTCATGACTTGTCCATGCTCGACAGCAATTCGATCCATTGGATCCATTCGATCCAACTCGTCAGGTCCTCGTGACAAGCACTGGCAAGTGATGAAGAACTTTGGCCGTGAAACTGCCATGTTCTTTTAAAAGCCTTTGAATTTGTTAGCACCGGGACGACTGTACCTCCAGCTTTGTGCTCTGACATGCGAGTGAGCACTCCAAGAGCCAAGCAAGCAAAATGCAGGTGATGTGACACAGCGGTTCTGCAAGACACAAGGTCTTGAGCTCATAATTCGACACTTGGCTTAGAAGGGCTGCCCACCGTTTGTCTAAAAGCACTTGGAACCTGCAACGGAATAGGAATTCCATACAGTTCAACTGCCAGAGATTTCATCTGTGAGGATCACATCAGTTCACCAATACGTGCAAGGGGTATGAGCTCATGCACGATGGCAACTTGGCTTCAAGATCATATGGCATGAGAATGAATGAGAAAAGGAAGGAAAGGTGCTAACACCTTGAAGGCAAAAAGAATAGCAGTGGGATGCAGTGGGTCTTAGAGTTGAGTGATGCAGGCAGAATCCATAGCTGAGGATATTTACTTCGAGTTTTTTCAGCGCGAAACTACATGGGGTTTTGTGGCTGCAAGACGAACTGAAAGCCTGGAAGGGAGCAAAGATGAGCAAAGCCGAGCATTCTTTAAGGTTTTTGGCAGAGGGTTTGTACATACGTGGCTGGTGGCTGGCACGTGCTGCTGAGACGTGGCTCAGGACCGTTCCCAATGATGGTGGTATGCTTTTGCCACTTTGCTTGGAGCGCCATTTTTCTGCGAACCTATTTTTGCGAGCACTTAAAGAGATGTCTTGCACATGCTTGCAGAGTAAGGATTGGATATGGCGAAGATTCGCTTGGTCCTCGGAGAAAAACACATTGAAACACGCTGCGATGGCATATTGCAAAACAGTCATTGCGGCAGTATATTATGAAAATCAGAATGTGCAATTGGGAAAAAGACGCATATCACAGGCGTTGCAGGTACCTATCGCATCCTATCGCATGATGTAGTGCCGCTGTACACCGTATACATTGCATATACAGATTGCGGTCAAATATGCCCGACCTCAATCTTGAGGCGTGGCGTTGTTTCTTTGGTGGTTCGGCCACGAAGCGTTGAGCGCCTGACAGGACAGTAGAGTCACACGGGTGGGTCAAGACGGCTTAACACCATAGCAACACAACTGCGCAAAGCATAGCAAATCATTGCAAAGCTTAAAGAATGTTCGTTCATGCTTTTCTTTGCGAAGTGTTCATGAGACATGAGATGTGTAAGAGCGAGTTTCCATAGAAATAGGATGATCAAGAAAGCAACAGATGCATTGAATGGCCGAACCTTCAGCAGTTTGAGAAACTAAATCAAAACATAAAGCGCCCCCAAAAGAATCCTTTCGTATCCTTTCGTCGCATACATAGCACATCCTTGCAACATCTTGAAACTAGATTGTTTTTCGCAGTGCACGGACCGTGAAGCTGAAATCATGTGTATTCAATTGTATTCATCAGTTTGGCGGTTGCATGGTGGGTTTGTTTGGCATAGGTGGGCATGGTACGATATGGTACGTTTGTTTGAGTTGAAACAATTGTCTTCAATTGTTCTTCTTTGCATGTTTGCTTCGCTTCGGTGTGAATCATGCACATATTGAACGTCATACGTTTTGCATGCTGTTTGATGCTGTATGCACTTGTGCTCCCTTTTACGGATGTTTTTATTGGCGTTTTGCCTGCGCCACGTCGTGCAGTAGTTGTGTGCTCAGACTGTGGACTGGAGAAAGAGTGACGTGGAAAATCGTTGAAATCAAATGTACAGGGTACACGACGCACACCCCAAAAGAAAGACGCGAAAAGAAAGACATAGTGTCGACATAGGCACACAGTAGCACACAGTGCCACTTTTCGCTTTTCTTGTGCTTTGGCAGAGAATGAGAAGAAGAGTATAGAAGAGTATGCTGTGCGAGTGCCTTTGCTCATTGAAGTCACGTTTTCTGCAACAGAACTCGTCAACTGGTTTGTTCATGTTGTTCGATTTTGTTCCGTTCTTTCAATTGTCTAGTCGCTCCGTCGTAGTTCTCAAGAGCTGACTTCAACCCCGAGGAGCAAACCGTGGCAGACAGAACACAGAGTTGCCAGGCACTGAAAAAATTGATGATTTTGAAGACCTGGTAGAAACATTTTTTCGAAAAAGGTTGGGCCGCTCTTGTTTGCAACAACTTCTTGGACTTGATGCCATGATGCCTATTTAATTTCAACTAAGAACGGAGCTTTCACGCGTTTGCCACAAGAAGGGATTGCCAAAATACCCAAAAGCTGCACCCATTGACTTCAGTTGCTTCCACTGCCGTCACGTGTTTGACTCGCACCGATTCATTTTGTGTACTCGGGTCCATGCTATTAAAATTTGTTTGTGTGCACTTCGTGCCAGGCTCCATTCTGAGCTACGAACCCTATTGCCCACGAAAGCATTTGATGCAGCTTATTAAGCCAGAACAGGTCATTTGGTTGCAGCATGTTGCAGATGTTGGAGACAAGTCGCTTTGTCTTTTTCCTGAGAAGCAACCTGATGCTTGTGGCCCTGCAAGCCAAGGTTAGATGTTTTGGATGGACACATCGGGACATTCGATCAAAACTGTGGGTTCGGTTTCTGTTCCATTGCACTGAGTTGCAACATGTTGCAACTGTTTGAGTATTTTGGATTCCTGGCTTGGGCTTTGGCATGCAGGACTCAGACGATTTTCGTTCTTGCTCTGAATGCGGCCGCCCGGACGCAAATAATGAAGTATGGGCATGGGCAGAGATCAGAGTTTGGAATTCAAATACGCGCAAGCAGTTCAATCATGTTCATCCTTGCTGTGACTATGTGCTGTGGTTTTGCTTTTCGGGAAACTGCACCCAATGCAGTGTGTAATTGCAGCTTGGAGATCTTGACCATCCTTGAACCATTAGACCAACTCCAATGCTTGTGGATCTTTCTGAACACCATTGAACACCTTGCTTCAGGCCAAGATGATATCCAAGTCGAATGTCTCTAGGAAGCAACCCGTGTTGGGATTTCAAGGCAAACCTGTGCGGCAGCCCTGTAGTAGAGGTTGCGTCCACGGTACAGGTAGTGCCCATTTGTGGACATGCTACAGCTCGATGCAATTTGCAGACGCCGACTCGACTGATCATCCATGTAGGGCCTCCCACCATCCCCTGCACCCAATCACTTTTAGTTGCTGCAGTGTTTTGAGTACGTTGACGATGTGGCGTCAAACGCTTGACTTACAATGACTTACATTGTCTTACATTTGGCTACACTTCACATGTTTGCTTTTTAAAATTCTGCCAGTCAGATGCATAAATCAAGTCCGTCATGTGCTGTCAGCTTTATTGAATTTCATCATGTACCTGTTACTGATGGGTTTTATTGTTGTGCCAGTTCCGGCCACTTGCTTTGGGTTTGCCGATGTTTCGGATGGTGCTCAGCATCATCAGTTCTTGTCAGCCGCTAGGTGAAGCTTGAATCAGATTGAATGGCGATCAATTAGCCAAACAACTACAACCAAGTAAAGGACACTGCAGCACTCTAATTAATCTGCAAAGCAGTTGGGTATAGTTGGGTACGGGTCAGAATTGGACACCTTGGTGACTATAGTGTATATGGAGATATATGGAGTTGTTTTCTACCTCAGTGGATCTCAGTAGCCAAAATACGTGAGCCCCAGGAATGTTTTCTTTGGTTCAGCCCTCGCCGATTTCAGATTTTAGATCCCGAAAATTGGCAGGGAACAGAGCCGGCCATATGCTTGGCTGAGGCTACTTTGCCTGCCGGGGCTGTGGTGACTATGTTGCTCGTTGACACGCTGAGTTTCAGCAACTTCCAAAGGATGAAAATAAGATGAAATGATGTGAAGATGTGTGAAGCAATTCTAAAGACGGCAAGGTTACATACGTGATTCCATGATCATGAGGGGTTTCAGAGAATAACTCCCCAGGATGCTCCCCTAGCATTGTGGACAATATGTGGGAATGCACTCGCCCAACTAATACTCTAATATACTCTATGTACTCAATATCAGCTAAGCCCATGAGTCCAGGGTTTCAGCGCCTTTCTAATATGACTGGTAAAGTCCCACGTTTTGGTGAAGGGCGCGCATGGGGTTGCAGGATGTTGGAGGTATCTATATAATTGAATGGATTGATGGAAGGTCTTATTGGGAGACATTTCCACTTTACGAACAAATAGCGCAATCCCAACCTTGAAACTTAATTTCCATGTTCCAGCACGGTTTTGTTAATGACCTGAAGGAAGAACATCAAGACCTGAGATGTTGGCTGGAAGCCTCGTGTTTGCCCTTCTGGTATCTGCTGGTCATGTGTTTGATGATTTTGATGACGCAAAGCAATTCTGCAGAACTTTACTGACTGAATCCACCAACCCCCCCGCAACTGGTTGAATATCATTGAGCATCAATAATGGGATATCACTTTGTCAAGACATCAGTTCCATCATTCATGATACCTTGCGGGCAAGCAGCAATCATGTCAAAAAATGCGACCTGGTTTCGCAAAAGCAGATGCATACACAGAATCCAAATTGCGAGCCGGCAGCCGCGCTGCCAGAAGAAGCACGCAGTAGTCTTTTCTTTGTGTTCCGACTACCTGCAAACGAGTCTAACATTGCAAGTGCCTACGTTGAGGACATATGCATTGATTGCGCTGGACGGCTCTCACGGGGTCTGCAAGCGTTGCCAGTTGGGCCCTCATGGTGACAGTTTGATGACCCTTGCTGCATTGCATGCACCAACCTCTTAGAATGTTCTTTTTGGGTGGGGGGGTGGTCACAAAGCAGAAGCACACTTGCGCGCCGGCTTTGCATGCTCAGGCTTTCAGTCCACCATCCAGACTGGGAGATTCGCAAGCAGGCGTTTCTACATACAACAGGAGGATCATTCCGGATTGTATCAATATCTTTCAACAATTATCAAATATTATCAATATGTATCAGTGAGGAAGCAGCTCAACTTATGATTGTATGGGGGGGTGTTTGTGGGCATGACTTGCCTTTGTGAGGCTTTTCTGATTCAGAGTCGGGTGAGTCTCACGAAGTGAAGCAAGTTTCCTTTGATTCTTCCGAAAGCATGGGTCAGCCTGCTGAAGTGTAAGCAAGCTGACCTGTGTTTTGCAGATGTGTCCATAGTCCTGTTAAGTCTTCAGGAGTCTCTTCAGGCAGTTCAAAGATCGATTCTGCCTCTTTCGGGGGAAATTAAGTTGGCATGGGCTCCATGCAAACAACGACACCCGATCCATTGCAGCGAGCAGATGTGCTGCAGAAACAAAACGCCAAAGGACAAGCTTTCTGTAATGTTCTGAGGCGAACAAAATGAACAAAGGTAGAGGATGCTGTTACAAGGATGCAACTCATGAAGCTGTTACAAGCCGGTATAATGAAGTTGGTGCAGTCACAATGCGCGTCAAGGTCCTAGAGTCATACACTGTACTAGCTCCCGTAGCTCCTGTAGCTCCTGTAGCTCCTGTAGCTCCTGTAGCTCCTGTATGTCCTAGGTTCGGGGCTCATTGGCTCATTGGGTTGAGTTGCATCGGATCGGGTAGTTGCAGCGGTTGGTAATGGTTGGCACCTTATTGCAGCTGCGCCCCTTTCAACATCTGAAGTCCTTCGTTAATCGTGACAAGTCAAGGCAGGTAAAGCGATTCAGACTTGCGGGTCAAGAGTGCTGGCTCCTGAAGCTGGATACATTGGCAGAGCATTTGTGCTCAAGATCTTATCCATCCATGTTCATGGTATCGCCAGTGCTTGCCTTAGATTGAATTCCCTGGCACGCTTTCTTCAGAAAGGCGCCAGGTTCATCAGGAAGTTATGTTTTCTGGCATTTTCCGCTTGCTTCTCGTGGTGTTGAGTTAGACTTCAATAAGGACAATAAGGCGAAAATCGGAGTAACGTAAGCTCTCAATGCTCCAGCAGTATCTGTCGCCCATCCTTTAACATCCTTCAATCGTTTGTTCACTGAGCATCCAAGGAGGCGGGAAACATCTTATTTGATGCGCTGGCCCCTTGTCAGCTTCCTGACAACATCGGTCTTAGCTTCAGCAGATCAAGAGACTTGCACCTTAGCTGAGATTGGGCCATCTTGAGAGCCTATAATTGTTCCAATATGGCGTGTGACTCGGCCTACTGGCCGAGCCCCACGATGCCCCATGTATGCCTTTGGCCTGTGGATGGGTGACTCACGTTGCAAGAGGGCCTGCTCACACCGCTCACACCATAGGTTCAATGTGAGTCAAGCAACCAAGCAAACCAGGCATCCGAAGAAACGCTCAAGAAATGCGTTGTGTCACTGTCTCACAATTTGACAATGTGGGCTGTCTTTTTTCTTTGTTGTGCCGAAGCCTGCAACAATGCACATCATGATTTTGACGCCATGTTTGTTCTGTGTAGGCCCAGTTCCTGCCCTTGCAAGATCCCCTCCAACACTTCAACCCATGAGTTCACTGGAGCCACCCCGGCCCGCATATATTTTGTCAATTGGGGGTCACCTTCCCAAAGAACATTAGACTAGACCATGTTTGACCCATGAGATTGCACATTTGCTATGCTCCGAAGTGGGCCCTACTCCTATCTATATATATATATATATAAGTATAAGATCCAATTAGATCCAATTAGTGGCTATTGAGTGGTTATAACCATGTTAACAATTGTTTATATATTAATATTATATCAATACATACCATAAATGAATGAATGATACTGAATGATAATGAATGAATGAATGAAGGAAGGAAGGAATGAAGGAATGAAGGAATGAAGGAATGAAGGAATGAAGGAATGAAGGAATGAAGGAATGAAGGAATGAAGGAATGAATCAAGCATCAAAAACATATATAGATAGATGATTGATTGATTGATAGATATATATGTATACAGATAGATTAGATAGAAAGATGGAAAGATGGAAAGATAGATAGATAGATAGATAGATAGATAGATAGATAGATAGATAGATAGGATATATATATATATGTATATAAGGTACATGCCACTATGGCAATGTGTGGGATCTTAGTTGATGCTTTGTCCATACTACCCTTCATATGCATCTACATATTCCATACCTATACAAATTTAACTGCACGCATACATATATTACATATGCACGATACATATACATGATACATGTGTGTGCGTGTATGTGAATGAATTGTATTGTAATGTATTATAGTGCAACGTAGCGTAATGTACTGCGATGTTACGTTACGTTTGTATGTTTGTAATGTCTGTAATGTCTGTAATGTATGTAATGTATGGAATGGAATGTAATGTAATGTAATGTAATGGGATGTCAGGTATGCAAGAATGTAAGTAAGTAAGTAGGTAAGTAAGTAAGTAAGTAAGTAAGTATGTATGTATGTATGTATGTATGTATGTGATTAATGTATGTAATTAATGTATGTAATCAATGTATGTATGTAAGTAGTATATGCAATCACTGTATGTAATTAGTCTATGTAATTAATGTATGTATGGAATTAATGGATGCAAACCATGTATGCATTTGATTAATGTATGTATGGAATTAATGGATGCAAACAATGTATGCATTTAATCAATGTATGTATGTAATTAATGTATGTATGTAATTAATGGATGCAAACAATGTATGCATTTAATCAATGTATGTATGTAATTAATGTATGTATGTAATTAATGGGTGCAAACAATGTATGCATTTGATTAATGCATGTATGGAATTAATGGATCGAAACAATGTATGCATTCAATTAATGTATGTATGTAATTAATGTATGTATGTAATTAATGTATGTATGTAATTAATGTATGTATGTAATTAATGTATGTATGTAATTAATGTATGTATGTAATTAATGTATGTATGTAATTAATGTATGTATGTAATTAATGTATGTATGTAATCAATGTATGTATGCAATTCATGTATGTATGAAATTCATGTATGTATGTATGTGATTAATGTATGTATGCAATTAATTTATGTATGTAATTACCAGTAGTACGGCACAAGGCGGTGGCGGAAGTTTCAGGAATAGCAAACTATAGGAGAGGTGAGTTGATGGGATGCAAGAACGGCAGAGCGAACCCACTCATGGATCGAAANAGGAATAGCAAACTATAGGAGAGGTGAGTTGATGGGATGCAAGAACGGCAGAGCGAACCCACTCATGGATCGAAAGGTGGTTGGAGCGTCGGCCTATCTGTCTATCTATTTGCCTGCCTAACTAACTGACTAACTGACTAACTGACTGACTGAATGACTAACTAACTAACTAACAAACAAACTAACAAACTAACAAACTGACTCACTGACTAACTGACTAACTGACAAACTGACTAACTGACTAACTGACTAACTGACTCACCGACTAACTGACTAACTGACTCACCGACTAACTGGCTAACTGACTAACTGACTAACTGACTAACTGACTGACAGACTGACTAACTGACTAACGAACTAACTATCTGACGAACTGACTAGCTGAGTAACTGACTAGCTAACTAACTAACTAGCTGACTAACAAACTAACTAACTGACTAACTGACTAACTAACTAACGAACGAACGAACTAACTAACTGACGAACGGACTAGCTGAGTAACTGACTAGCTAACTAACTAACTAGCTGACTAACAAACTAACAAACTGACTAACTGACTAACTGACAAACTGAGTAACTGACTAACTGACTGACTCACTGACTGACTAACTGACTAACTAACTGACAAACTAACTAACTAAGTTGTTAAGTTGTTAAGTTGTTAAGTTGTTCAATTGTTAAGTTGTTAAGTTGTTCAATTGTTAAGTTGTTAAGTTGTTAAGTTGTTAAGTTGTTAGTTCAGTTAGTTAACTGACATCTCAAAATTTTCTTAAAACCCTCAGTTTTTGACACTTTTGACATGGAAATGTGCTTGGCGCCACAACGGCGCGCACTTTTTCGACATCGGGTCGTCATCGAATCGTCAAAAGTGCTCCGGGACCTTCACGTTTTTACGATTTTCACTTCCAAATGTGCTTCGCGCCACAGCGCCGTGCACTTTTTCGACATCTCAACTTCCAAAAGCGGTCCGACCATGAGGTGNTCACGTTTTTACGATTTTCACTTCCAAATGTGCTTCGCGCCACAGCGCCGTGCACTTTTTCGACATCTCAACTTCCAAAAGCGGTCCGACCATGAGGTGTTTTTACACTTTTCACTTCCAAATGTGCTTCGCGCCACAGCGCCGTGCACTTTTTCGACATCTCAACTTCCAAAAGTGGTCCGAGCATGTGGTGTNAAAAGTTGTCCGACCGTGACAGTTTTTAACACTTTTTACTTCCAAATGTGCTTCGCGCCACAGCGCCGTGCACTTTTTCCACATCTCAACTTCCAAAAATGCTCCGAGAATGACAGTTTTTAACACTTTTTACTTCCAAATGCGCTTCACGCCACAGCGCCGTGGAGTTTTTCCACATCTCAACTTCCAAAAGTGCTCCGAACCCGTCAGTTTTTAACACTTTTTACTTCCAAATGTGCTTCGCGCCACAGCGCCGTGCAATTTTTCATCTCTCATCTGCCAAGATGTCTCCGCACCCGCCGNCTTCATGGCTGAGCTCTTCACATCTTGGCTCTTCTCACCTCTGCTTTTCAACTGTCCATATTGTCGGAAGTTTCACTTCTAAACTTCCTTCGACTATCTATCTATATATCGATCGATCTACCTATCCAATCTATGTAGGCGGGCGGCGGAAGTTTCCAAAAGAAAAGAAGCTTAAGACGATATGATCGAAAAACAGCTTTTGCCTATAGGAGCTGGCGCGCAGAGTCACATCTTCGCAAGTCTGCTCTGTGATTCTTTTTGTCATCTTGCCCCATGCGTTTTTAAAGTTGGCCGCCGTGCCGCAACTCTTTGCAACCCTCTTCACTCCATCTCAGTTCTTTCCAATTCTTCTCGCAACATGTCTCATCAGTTCTCAGTTGTTTCCTTTCTTCCCACATCAGCTCAACTATTTTCGCCTCTTCTCAACTCTTCGACCCTCACCCCTCCCCACCTCTTCTCAACTCTTCTCAACTCGACCTCTGCTCAACTCATCTCACCTCCTTCTCAACTCCTCTCAACTCTTCGCGCCTCTTGTCAAGTCCTCTCCGCCTCTTCCAGCCTCTTGTCACAGAGATGCTCAACGCAGAGAAACTTCTACCGCAAATCTCTCACAACAGAAGCTTTTACGCAGCGAAGCTCTGGCACACAGCAAGCTTTTACACAGAGCAAGCTTTTACGCACAGCAAGCTTGTACACAGAGCAAGCACACGGAAGCTTTTACGCACAGAAGCTTTTACACAGCGCCTTTTTCACACTGAGAAGCTTTTGCACAGAGAAGCTTTTGCACAGAGACGCTTTTACACACGTATAAGCTTTTACACAGACAAGCTTTTACACAGAGAAGCTTTTGCACAGAGAGGCTTTTGCGCAGAGAAGCTTGTCACACAGAGAAGCTTTTACACAGAGAAGCTTTTACAGAGAGAAGCTTTTACACACAGAAGCTTTTACACACAGAAGCTTTTACACAGAGAAGCTCTTACAAACAAACGCTTTTACACAGAGAAGCTTCTATGCAGAGGAGCTTGTACACAGAAGCTTTCACACACAGAAGCTTTTACACAGAGAAGCGCTTACACAGAAACCGGAGCCCCAAAACCGAAACTCGACACCGCCAAAGTCCAAAACACAAGATTTTGGAGCGCTTTAGAAAAAGGATTCTAAAAGGAAAATCATCAGCTCACCATCGCAACATATCGCAACCGTGATGCAGCCATTCCAATATGAATTACGACCCCAAACAAAAATAGAATTACGCACGCAGCCGCAGCAACGAGGAGCCTTGACGCAGCCATTCATTCCAATGCGATCTAGCTACAACCAGTTGCAAGACACAAGAGAACTTCCGCAAAGGCAACAGAAACTGAAGCTCCAAAACCCAGTCGACGCCAAAGCCAAAAAAAAGTCGATTTTGAAACGGAAAAAAATAAACAGCAAAATCATCACCGCCGAAATAGCTGCTGCCGAATGATCATCGCAACCTTGGTGCAGCCATTCCAATACGATTTACGACTTTCAGCTGCCAAGGCCAATACTATCACGTATGCAGTTGCAGAGGCGAGGTACTCTGGCACAGCCCTTCCAATACGATCTAGCAAAACGCCCTTGCAAAACGCAGAACCGCAAGACAGCGCTATGCAAAAACTAGCCCTGATGCAGCAGTGCCAATGCAGAAAATACATCAGCACATGCAAACCATCATAGCACAGCATCAACAGAGAAACACAAAGTCACCTTGCAAGCCTTTCTCCCAATGCCAGCGCAATTGAGATAGATTCCACGGCAAAGCGGCGACGCCTAGCCCTGTCGCACGGGCGAGGCAACTTTTCTGCGCAACGGAGCATCCGTTTACCCGGAAAAGAACTGTTTCGTGCAAATCCAACATTCAAATCTCATCCTTGATGTAGCAGTTCCAATGCGATCTTGCAACGCTGCCTTGCAAAACTGCAAAACACAACAGAATCGCAATACAATGCTGCACAGCAACTAGCCTCGATGCAGCAGTTCCAATGCACAGAGTGCATCAACGCATGCAAACCACCATAGTATAGCATCAACAGAGAAACGCAAAACCCCCTTGAAAGCCTTACTTCCAACGCTGGCACGGTTCGAGATAGGTTGAACACCAAAGCGACGACGCCTAACCCCGTGGCGCGCGAGAGGCAACTTTTCTGCGCAACGATTTTCTGCTCAACGGAACCTCCGTGTATCTGGAAAAAGACACTGCTCCGTGCAGATCCAAACATTCAAATCTCATCCTTGATGTAGCAGTTCCAATGCGATCTACCAACACCGCCTTGCAAAACACACCAAATCGCAATACAATGCTGCACAGCAACTAGCCTCGATGCAGCAGTTCCAATGCACAGAGTGCATCAACACATGCAAACCACACTAGTATAGCATCAACAGAGAAACGCAAAACCCGCTTGAAAGCCTTACTTCCAATGCCGGCACGGTTCGAGATAGATTGAACGCCAAAGCGACGACGCCTAACCCCGTGGCGCGCACGAGGCAACTTTTCTGCGCAATGGAGCATCCGGTTATCTGAGAAAACACACTGTTTCGCACAAATCCGAACATTCAAATCTCATTCTTGATGCAGCAGTTCCACAGCGATCTGGCAACACGGCCTGGCGAAACACAACAAACCGCAATACAATGCTGCACAGCAACTAGCCTCGATGCAGCAGTTCCAATGCACAAAGAACAGCAACACATGCAAACCAACAAAGCACAGCACGAAAAGAGAAACACAAAAGTCACCTTGCAAGCCCTACTTACAATCCTGGCTTTGTTTTAAGGAGTTAACTTAGTTATCATGAGGTAGGTATTTGTTGTTAACTATGTGTTATCTATATCTTAACTATATGTTAACAATGTCTTAACTATGTATATCAGAGGTTAATTTTGAGAGATAAGTATCATAAGTTACTAATAAAATTTTATTTTTAGCTATCTCTAGTTAACTCTGCTAACTCTCTATAACTTTGGGGCCTGGTTTGCTAGCTTCCAATACTAAAATTAGTTAAAAGTTAAAAGCTTAAATGGAAAATGATATCCAAAAAATAACTTTAAGTTTTCAAAAAACAACATCCAAAATTCATATTGCCCAGACCTGCATGAAGGTTCTGGTCCACATGTACAAATGAACCGTTCCATTTTTTTTGAAAAATGTTGCTTTTTTTGCATGCAAAGACCAATAGGTCATTAAGATGTTGCACAAAGGCCACCTGGCCATCCAAGCTTGGAACTTGTTTCCAAAGGCCCATGGAGGCTATAGTTTCTTCTCTATGCGGCAATGTTTTTGACATGGCTGCCATTTCAATTGTTAGAAGTGTGCCAGAACTTGATGCACCCAACTGCTCCATCATTTGTTCCGTACCTGTGCCATGGTGACGATCAACACCAGGGTGGAGCTTCAGTTCCAAGGTGAAAAGTTTATCACCATCCCCAAGGATCTCATCATCCAGTTTGATGGCAAGAGCTATCTCAAGCTGCGCCCAACTTCAGTCCCTACAGTGCAATTCATCCATGGAAGCAAGGTTGCCAAGAATGCCAGCTTGTCATCTTCTACCACATTGAAAGGGCTTATCCAAGCCAGGAATGACAAGTACAANTGCAATTCATCCATGGAAGCAAGGTTGCCAAGAATGCCAGCTTGTCATCTTCTACCACATTGAAAGGGCTTATCCAAGCCAGGAATGACAAGTACAAAAGACATGAGCCCCAAAAAGAAGGTCAAGACACATTGTTTGATGATGACACCGAGCCAGCTCCAGGGTCCAAAAGGCCATTTGACCCATTGCAAAATGAAAGCACCATAGTGGAAATAGATTGTGCTGGAACCAGCATTGAATGCTTGATGGTGGGCAAGAGGCCAACCAGGACAGATTTGACCTTTCTTTTGGAGCCAAGCCAAGTTGAAGCCATTGTGGTGGCCATGAGGCAAACCTCCTCCAAAGATTTGGACATGCCTACCAGGGCATACAATGCCAAGAGTGCCAAGAAAGACAAGGAGGAATGAGTGGCCGCATGTAAAAAGGAAACTGGTGTGCACTGCTTTGGGTTTGTGTCTTGTTGCAAGTTCAAAGGCCATGTGGCTGTTTGGATATTGGCTTCCCATGGCCAAGCACATGGAAACATGGATGCTCAGTCATGAATGCTTTCTGCTTTTGGCTGCAACCAAGAGGCTGAAACCTGTGAAGTATTTATAAGACCAAGTGCACAAGCAGCTTTGGCAAGTCCCCCAACAAATTTTGCAACTTCTTTTTCCAAGCCATGGCTGTGCCACCTGCTGTGGTTAAGGATGTGAATGACATCCTGGATTCCAACCAGCCCTTTAACCAGAAGCTCCTATAGGCCTGATGTTAGTGTTTGGTTCAAAGGCCTACAGGCCGTTTATTTACCATATAGTGCATAGCTATATGTTTGTTTATTCATCTATGTTTGTTTTATTTCTCAAAGGCCAAACGGCTCTCCATGCAAAGGCCACATGGGCCATGTAGCATTTGGACCAACACTGCATGTGCATGAATTTGTTTTGCCAGGTATGTATACCCGACCAGCTGAAGCTTCCAGCTGACCATGCCACAGAGCTGCACCAGAGACCAAACCACTGGCTGAAAGAAATGCAGCCTGCATGGAGGAAGGCCATCAGGCCATGCAGCAAAGGCCACAAGTTTTTTGGCTGTGAAAGTATCAACAGCTTTGCCACCATCTCACTGGTTTTCCAAGTGTTTGGCCATGGTAGCTATCCACCAGCTGCCCACACTCGTGCTCTGTGCCAGGCAGTTCACCAGTGCAACGGTTCCCAAGACTGACAAGAATGCCATGAAACTGGTCAAGGCCAGGAAGGCAATGAAAGCAATGAAGGCGATGAAGACCATGAAGGCCATGAAGGCCAGCAGCTTCAAGAAGCCAGCCAAGGCAGGCCAAGAGGAAGCCGGAAGCTCGACCAGGCACCCACCATTGCCAAGACCAATCCACCTGGCTATTAGATGGCTTTGGCATGCGCTGGTGCCAAGTGCAAGTCATGGATCTGGATGTGGATGGCCAGGTGTGCCAGCGTCCCCGGTCCATGACCTTTCTAGAGGGTTGCCATTGGGGGGCAATGACCATGAGCAACCACCCAATAACCATGGGATGTAACACCATAGGACCCCGAACCTAAATAGCAAAAGCCATGCAGATATTTCCCCATGGGATGCCTCCATTGGAAACCGTTTTTTTGTACAGGCCACAGTGGCCATGCCATGCCACCTTGGCAATGCAAGGCCACCATGGCCATGTCAGGCCACCTAGGCCGAGCAAGGCCACCTTGGCCATTACAGGCCACCTGCAACAAAACAGAGCCAGCAGATTGCGTTAATCAAAGGACAATGGCCATTGCATTCCATACAAAGGCCAGTGTGGCCATCCAATATTTGCCATATCATTTGCGCCATTTAATGTTTGTTATGTCCATCTTTGGTTGCAAAGGCCACAGCGGCCATCCATTGCTGCTGCTGTTGTCTAAGTTTTTTCCCATGGATTATTTTTGCAGTATATTTCCACTAATTCACCATGGATTTATAATGTACAGGCACTTACGCATATTCTCCATTTTTTGTGTTATTCTCCATTGATTGCATTCCGGATTATTTTATTTCAAAATATGTTTACGGTATCTTTTCTTTAGGTAACCAATACATATTTTTATGTATACAATAGACCAATGTAATCTAGATAGGATGCAGCTTAAGCTAAATAAATTTTCTAGGTATTTTTTTCAGCAGTATTCATGGCATCTTAGGCCAAGATCCCAGTAGATGATCCAATGAACTTTTACTGTATTGGTAGTTCATGCACTCAAATGGGAATTGATGCAAAAACTATCTGGGCCATTGCAATGGTGATTGCAACAAATGGGAATTGATTGTAACAAAGGCCTTATGGTTATTAATGTGCTTTTGTTTATGCCAAGGTATGATTATATTTTGCAATGACCATTTGTTTGTTTTGAAAATAAATTAGTTTTAAAGAGTTTTATGTACCTTGTGGTGATGAATTTAATTGGTATGATATTTGATTGTTGGGTAATAATTTTGTTTTATTTATTTTATTGGATATATGTTTATGTATTTAAATTATACCAGATATATAGTGAAAAATAAATATATTTAAAAAATATTTTTAAAAAGCGAATTAAAATTCATATTTATATTTATTGGTTTTGTGTCTAATGGTTGTATAATTATAGCATTAAAAAAACAATTTCTATTTTTTGGATTTTGATTTGTGTAAAAAAAGCATACATTTAAATATTGAAAGCAAAATATACATATTAAAATCTAGGTTTAGATCCTGGATCTAGATTGCAGAAGTACAAAGTTAGGTTCAGAATTTGAACCTAGATCTTGAAATTGCAGATTCAGATTCTGAACCTAGATCTTGTTTTTGGAAAGTTAAGTTCAGGTTCTGAACCTAGGTCTTGATTTTTTGAAAATTAAATTTAGATTCTGAACCTAAACCTCTAGATCATGGAGTTAGGTTCAGATTCTGAACCTAGATTTTTGCGTTCTGATATTATATTTTCATTCAATTTTATTTTTATTTTGGAAAAAACACAAAAATAGAGATATATTTTGTTTTACATATGTATTTGGTATTTTTTGTTTTTGTTTTTTGGAAATTATTATTTCTGCAAATTTTTGGTTCTAAATCATGGTAGACACAATAGATAGCCATAGCTGTTATCCAACCACATTGTACTATTCTAATATGTAGAAATAGAAAATGCCTAGGAAATAAAAAAATTTTGTAAATATTTCTAAGGAACACCACATATAACTTAACTAAATGCCACAATCCACCACACCCATATATGCATATATATATCCATATATGTCCATACCCATATAATAACCAGCTGGAGCTAGAAGAGCCCAGCCTAGCAGCAGTTAGCCATGTCCAGCTCCAACCACACGCTGTTCTCCAATCCAGGCAGCCTGACCAGTCTTCAGTGCCCACTAACTGGACCATAGTGCCAGGTGAGGATGGGGAACACATGGCCATGCTGGCAAATGACCAGCTGTCCAGGAGCCAGGCCACCACGGACAGAGCCATGGACCAAATGGGCAGGGAGGTCTAGCAGGGGGAGGCCAAGGCCATGGGCCATGAAGACCACCGCTGCCAGGTCATTAGGCAAATAGCCAGCCAGACCAGCAAGGCAGCTCCAGCACAGCTAGCAGCCACCAGAGCACCACAACCAACTAAGCAACTACCATCCGCCTGGGACCGAAGCAACCAATGCAAATACTCCAGCAGCAACACATGCCACATCGATAGCACCATCCAACGCACCCAGGACCACAGTTGTGCAATACACCTCAGCTGTTCCAGCCGCCAGCAAGGCAACCACGCCCATACATTTCCACAACCCATCCAGCCTCCACTGCTCATGCAGCCAAGCTTGCCACCACAATAGCACCAGCCAATCCCAATATACCAGCAAGCACAGTTACGACCCATGCCAGCAAGGCCATCCAGTGCTGCAGGACCACTTCCACCAAAACAAAAGCCAAGGACCGCGGTGAAGACACCCAATCTCATGGCAGCACCAATAACTCCACCCAAAGTACCAGCAACAGCAGCACCAGTAACTCCACCTAAGAGACTTGAAGCAAAAGGCAAAACGAGCCCAGCAGAGCCATGCAGCATCCAGCTCCTCCACTACACCCAGTCCATGCCAGCAGAAGGCGCAAATCGGGTGGAAGCACAAAGCTTGCTGTCCATCCACCACAGGGCCAAGAATTGGAATTAGCATCCCTTGCAACCAATATGAGCGATAGCTTGCCAGGCCAGGAGCCACTGCTGGTGCTTGGGCCATACAGGTCCAAGAATATATCCAAAGCCACCAAGCCCACAGATGGGACAGATGCGAAGGCACTATCTAGAGGTGGCTTGGTGAACCATGGTTCAGGCAAGTCCAAAGGTCTGAATCCTTGGAAGCCACGCATGGCACCAATTTGAGAATTCCCAGCAAGTACCAAGGCAAGGATCAGCATTTTAATCTTATGCGCAAAAGCCATGCAGGCCATCAAGGATGACAAGTTTCAAATTTCCAGCAAACGCCACATGGGCCATGTATCTTGGATCGGTTCCACTTCTTTATCAAAAGCCACATGGCCATATATATATATATGTGTGTGTGTGTGTGTCTGTGTGTGTACAGTCCAGCTTTCTGCTGAGCCAGTGCTGGAGCATGTCGTCCCACTTCACCCACCCCTCTTCGGAGATGGGGCAGCTGGGGATCCCAGGTTCATGTCTGAGCACTCGGGGCATGGCTTTCGAATATTTCTCCAGTGGCGTCAAGGGCTTAGAGCCCTTGTTCTTTCCTTTACCCTTATCCTTTCCCATAGGCGAGTCGTGTTCTCGCTTTGGGCCAAGTCCGCTACGTCCGCCAACCATGAAAGGGGTGCTGGTAGGAACAGGGTTGCCCTCAACCATTCAAAGAGGATACGGGTGGTTTCGGTCTCCCATTTAAGCTGGCAAACCCCAACTTTTTCCCCTTCAAAACCAACTTCTCCCTTATGATGGGCACACCACTGAGCACATACTTCAGAAAGTTTTCTGGGAGCAGCGCGAAGGTGAGCAGTGGGATCAATTTCAAAACCATCATTGGGTTTGACCTCCTTCCGGCCATGCAACAATATCATAACCTCTGAAGACTCCCATGTGACCCTGATGGACAAGGAGCCAAATACAAAAGGGTTTGCGATCAGCGCTATGGAGGCCGTGAAGAACTTCCTGAGTCAACCCGCCAGAGGCGGATTTTCTCACAATGTGAAGAGCGTACTGCTCTAGAGCTTGAGGGGGGAAGGCTGCCAAGGTCCTATAATCCTTCTCATGCCTCCAATGGAGCAAGGCGCGAGCAAAAATCCGCAGATCAGCCTCCCTTCGAGGCAGCTCTTCAGGGCTAGGCCCGAGGTGGCAGCATGCTTCCCGTGCTTGGGCCAACATGTTTGATCGAAGTTCATTGACGTTGGGTTTCGGGTTTAGGGTTTAGGGTGTGCAAAAGTAGTCGCGCGTGGGCGGGGGGCTGTTAATTCTGCTGGCACGCCCCCCGCTCGAAGCGCGCTCGCTCTGCTTTGTTGACCCACCCCAGCCACCCAGATTAAAACGTTTAGGGTTTAGGGTTCCATTCTAAGTGGAACCCTTGACCGAGTTCCAAGGGTTTCTTTGATTTTTAAAACACAGCGCTTGCGGTAACCCACCATGCTTGAGCGCATGTGGGGGCTCACTCTTGGGGTAACAAGGTGGCTTGGATTGAAGTTTTGGAAGCTAAAATGTACAGTTTAGAGGCTTTGAATTGCGCTGTGGGGGCCCACTCTTGGATTGAGATAGGGAAGCTAAAATGTACATTTCAGAGGCTCTGAACTGCTTGGCAGGCTTACAAGGGCTGTTTTGGGGGGCGCAGCCAAGGGATTCCCAAGACAGTACGCCCATAAGCCCAACACTTCGGATTTGGGGTTATTCTTTTCTCACTTACGTCAGAGGGTAGTAGCCTTTAGGCGTGGTCAACTGGCGTCTGCTGTGTCCTGCTAGACTTGACCCTAGCAGGCCCTTAGATTCGTATTGGCGTCGTGGCATAGCCTCGAGCCTGAGGCTCGAGCGCCCATGTATACGGTCAGCGGCGCTCTCACCTGTTTAGGGTTTCTATAGCACCAGGCATAGCGGCCCAGCCCAGAACCCTAACCTCAAAAGCTGCTTTTGATAAGAACCCGAACCCTTGCACACTGCAGGCCCACGGAACCCTAATCTCTAAACCCTAACCCCAGCAAACCTTAAGCCCCAGACCAAACCCTCTCAAACCTTAATGCTTATAGCTCAAACCCTGAACCCTCACCCCTAATCACATTAGGGTTTGAGCTGCAGCTCAATTCAAGTATTAACTTCAACAAATATTCAACTCAAAAATTGAGATTAGAGGTGGTTGAAATGAATAATTGTATTGAGGTTTGAATTGAAAGTTTCAAATAATGGCACTGAACTGAAATATTAAGATGACGAAAATCACGTTAACCTCAAAAACGCTGAGCTCAATATTTGAGTTCGGTCTGCCTTCGGCAGACCGAAATGAAATATTCAATCCAGCATGGCCTGGCCCTTGTACCGGTGCCAGGGCCTATTGGTGCAAAGGTCAGGGCTAAGTTGAACTCAATCTTTCAGTTCAGCGCTGCTAAGTTGAACTGAATTTCTCAGTTGAATAAGCTGCTGAACTCAATTTTTCAGATGAGCAAAATATTTGTTGAATTGAATTAATGAATTTAAAATTTAATGAATTCAAATTTTGAGATGAGCAATTCAATTGAATTGTTCAGTTAAAAGTATGCTGAATTTAATTTTTTAGATCAGCATGATGTAGTTGAACTGAAATATTGAATCGAGCAGCTGCTGCATTCAAACTTTGAAATGAATAGTTCAATTCAACTTTTGAATTGAAGGATGTTGAACTCAATTTTTCAGAGGTGCATGGGTTTGGTTGAATTGAAACTTTGAGTTGAGCATATATTGAATTGAAAGTTTTAGATGCTTAGCTTAACTGGATTCTTTAGTTGCAAGTATGCTGAATTCAAGTTTTGAGATTAGCATGGGTGTTTGTTGAATTGAAAAATTGAGTTGAATATCGTCTGAACTGAATTTTTGAGATCCGTAATTTACTTGAATCTTTCAATTGAAAATATGTTGAACTCAAAGATTTAGATTAATATGGGTTTAATTGAATTCAAGATTTTAGTTTAGTAGGCAGCTTATTGATTATAGCTTTAATTTGAAGTTGTATATTTCTTGTGCCTGCATTGGTTATTTACCTGTTCTGCGTTCTATGCTTGGGTTGTTGGGCCTTTTACTGCTCTGTGATGCCTGGCCTGACCTGCACTTAAATATTGAATTTAGTATTTGATTAATTGAACTTTTGAGATGTTTACTTGAATGCAATTTTTGAATTGGAAATCTTTTGAACTCAATTTTTTAGATTAACATAGATTTCATTGAACTTAAATATTACATGGCCTAATTTAATATTTTAGTTTAGCCACTGGTATATTGAATGTGGCAAGCTTCCACATGCCTGCCTGAATTCGCATTTTTTTGCCAATATCGGTGAGGCATGAATGATTTTACTTTTTTTTAATAGGCCAGGCCGACTTCGGGGCCTGGCCTATAAAAAAGCTACTTGGTTTGCTTTTAAGGTTGTGATACTCNAGGCCGACTTCGGGGCCTGGCCTATAAAAAAGCTACTTGGTTTGCTTTTAAGGTTGTGATACTCTAAGGTTAGGTGGCTTAAGGTGCCTTGGTTACTTGTTTTCTTCCTCTGTGGTTGATAGGCTGGGCTAAGTCTTGGGTTAGTTGAATAAATAATTGCAATGCTTCAATTTTTGAAAGCTTTGAATTGAAAAGATTGAAATATTGAAAGGTTTGCATTGTTGAAAGCTTTGAATTATTGAAAGGTTTGAATTATTGCAAAATTTGAACTATTGAGAGGTTTGCATTATTGAAAGGCTTGAAGTATTGAAAGGTTTGAAATATTGAAAGGTTTGAATTATTGAAAGGTTTGAAATATTGAAAGGTTTGAATTATTAAAAGAATTGAATTATTAAAAAAATTTGCATTGGATTATTGACAGGTTTGAATTATTGAAAGGTTCGAATTATTGAAAGATTTGAATTATTGAGAGGTTTGAATTATTGAAAGGTTTGAATTATTGAAAGGTTTGAATGATTGAAAGGCTTGAATTATTGAAAGGTTTGATTTATTGAAAGGTTTCAATTATTGAAAGGTTTGAATTATTGAAAGGTTTGATTTATTGAAAGGTTTGAATTATTGAAAGGTTTGAATTATTGAAAGGTTTGAATATTTGAATTCTTTTATTTATTGAGCGGTTTAAGAAAATGAATTTTTGAATTATTCGAACGGGTTTAGGGTTTAGGATTTCTATAGCACCAGGCATAGCGGCCCAGCCCAGATTCCTAACCTCAAAAGCTGCTTTTGATAAGAACCCGAACCCTTGCATACTGCAGGTCTTGCATACTGCAGGCCCACGGAACCCTAATCTCTAAACCCTAACCCCAGCAAACCTTAAGCCCCAGACCAAACCCTCTCAAACCCTAATGCTTATAGCTCCAACCCTGAACCCTCACCCCTAGTCACATTAGGGTTTGAGCTGCAGCTCAACTCAATTATTTACTTCAACAAATATTCAACTCAAAAATTGAGATCAGAGGTGGTTGAAGTGAATAATTGTGTTGAGATTTGAACTGAAATCTTCAAATGATGGCACTGAACTGAAATATTAAGATGACGAAAATCACGTTAACCTCAAAAACGCTGAGCTCAATATTTGAGTTCGGTCTGCCTTCGACAGACCGAAGTAAAATATTCAATCCAGCATGGCCTGGCCCTTGTACCGGTGCCAGGGCCTATTGGTGCAAAGGTCAGGGCTAAGTTGAATTCAATCTTTCAGTTCAGTGCTGCTTAGTTGAATTGAATTTTTCAGTTGAGTAAGCTGCTGAACTCAATTTTTCAGATGAGCAATATAATTGTTGAATTGAATTAATGAGTTCAAAATTTAATGAATTCAAATTTTGAGATGAGCAATTCAATTGAATTGTTCAGTTAAAAGTATGCTGAACTTAATTTTTCAGATCAGCATGATGTAGTTGAACTGAAATATTGAATCGAGCAGCTGCTGAATTCAAACTTTGAAATGAATAGTTCAATTCAATTTTTGAATTGAAGGATGTTGAACTCAATTTTTCAGAGGCGCATGGGTTTGGTTGAACTGAAACATTGAGTTGAGCATATATTGAATTGAAAGTTTCAGATGCTTAGCTCAACTGGATTCTTCAGTTGCAAGTATGCTGAACTCAAGTTTTGAGATCAGCATGGGTATTTGTTGAATTGAAATATTGAGTTGAACATCGTCTGAACTGAATTTTTGAGATCCGTAATTTAATTGAATCTTTCAATTGAAAATATGTTGAACTCAAAGATTTAGATCAATATGGGTTTACTTGAATTCAAGATTTTAGTTTAGTAGGCAGCTTATTGATTAGGGCTTTAATTTGAGGTTGCATATTTCTTGTGCCTGCATTGGTTATTCACCTGTTCTGCGTTCCATGCTTGGGCTGTTGGGCCTTCTACTGCTCTGTGGTGCCTGACCTGACCTGCACTTAAATATTGAATTTAGTATTTGATTAATTGAACTTTTGAGATATTTAGTTGAATACAATTTTTGAATTGGAAATATTTTGAACTCAATTTTTTAGATTAGCATAGATTTCGTTGAACTTAAATATTACATGGCCCAATTTAATATTTTAGTTCAGCCACTGGTATATTGAATGTGGCAAGCTTCCACATGCCTGCCTGAATTCGCATTTTTTTGCCAATATCGGTGAGGCCAAGATTTGACAAACACCCAATCCAAAAAATGCAGATGATGGTCACAAAGAAGATGCAAATGATGATATTGATGATGATGATGATGAAGAAGAAAATCTTGATAATGACAATGATGATAAAATTTAATAATTTAAAGCACAAAAGAAGTAGGACCCAAAAATAGGCAATACCCAAAAACAGGCAAGACCCCAAAAGAGGCATGAATGATTTTACTTTTTTTTAATAGGCCAGGCCGACTTCGGGGCCTGGCCTATAAAAAAGCTACTTGGTTTGCTTTTAAGGTTGTGATACTCNNGAGGCATGAATGATTTTACTTTTTTTTAATAGGCCAGGCCGACTTCGGGGCCTGGCCTATAAAAAAGCTACTTGGTTTGCTTTTAAGGTTGTGATACTCTAAGGTTAGGTGGCTTAAGGTGCCTTGGTTACTTGNAGGCCGACTTCGGGGCCTGGCCTATAAAAAAGCTACTTGGTTTGCTTTTAAGGTTGTGATACTCTAAGGTTAGGTGGCTTAAGGTGCCTTGGTTACTTGCTTTCTTCCTCTGTGGTTGTTAGGCTGGGCTACGTCTTGGGTTAGTTGAATAAATAATTGCAATGCTTCAATTTTTGAAAGCTTTGAATTGAAAAGCTTGAAATATCGAAAGGTTTGCATTATTGAAAAGTTTGAATTATTGAAAGGTTTGAATTATTGCAAAATTTGAACTATTGAGAGGTTTGAATTATTGAAAGGTTTGAATTATTGAAAGGTTTGAAATATTGAAAGATTTGAATTATTGAAAGGTTTGAATTATTGAAAGGTTTGAATTATTAAAAAAGTTTGCATTGGATTATTGACAGGTTTGAATTGTTGAAAGGTTTGAATTATTGAAAGATTTGAATTACTGAGAGGTTTGAATTATTGAGAGGTTTGAATTATTGAAAGGTTTGAATTATTGAAAGGTTTGAATTATTGAAAGGTTTGAATTATTGAAAGGTTTGAATTAATGAAAGGTTTGATTTATTGAAAGGTTTGAAATATTGATAGGTTTGAATTATTGAAAGGTTTGAATTATTGAAAGGTTTGAATATTTGAATTCTTTTATTTATTGAGCAGTTTAAGAAAATGAATTTTCAAATTATTCGAACGGGCTTAGGGTTTAGGATTTAGGGTTTCTAGCACCAGGCATAGCACCCCAGCCCAGAACCCTAACCTCAAAAGCTGCTTTTGGTAAGAACCCGAACCCTTGCACACTGCAGGCCCACGGAACCCTAATCTCTAAACCCTAACCNGCCCAGAACCCTAACCTCAAAAGCTGCTTTTGGTAAGAACCCGAACCCTTGCACACTGCAGGCCCACGGAACCCTAATCTCTAAACCCTAACCCCAGCAAACCTTAAGCCCCAGACCAAACCCTCTCAAACCCTAATGCTTATAGCTCCAATCCTGAACCCTCACCCCTAATCACATTAGGGTTTGAGCTGCAGCTCAACTCAATTATTAACTTCAACAAATATTCAATTCAAAAATTGAGATCAGAGGTGGTTGAAGTGAATAATTGTGTTGAGGTTTGAACTGAAATTTTCAAATGATGGCACTGAATTGAAATATTAAGATGACGAAAACCACGTCAACTTCAAAAACGCTGAACTCAATATTTCAGTTCGGTCTGCCTTCGGCAGACCGAAATGAAATATTCAATCCAGCATGGCCTGGCCCTTGTATCGGTGCCAGGNGGTCTGCCTTCGGCAGACCGAAATGAAATATTCAATCCAGCATGGCCTGGCCCTTGTATCGGTGCCAGGGCCTATTGGTGCAAAGGTCAGGGCTAAGTTGAACTCAATCTTTCAGTTCAGCGCTGCTTAGCTGAACTTAATGTTTCAGTTGAAGAAAGCACTGAGCTTAATTTTTTAGATGAGCATCAGATTTGTTGAACTCAATTTTTGAGTGCAATACTTGCTGAACTAAGAAATCAGAAGAATGTTGAACTGAATTATTGAGTTCAATACCTTCTGAACTGAAATTTTCAGATGAGCCACAGCTTTCCTCAACTGAAATTTTCAGTTCAGTAGCTGTTGAACTGAAAAATTAAGATGAGCAATTCAACTGAATTTTTGAGTTCAGGAATGCTGAATTGAAACTTTCAGATGAGCCACAGATGTGCTGAACTGAAATATTCAGTTCAGTAGCTGCTGAACTGCTGAACTGAAATTTTCAGATGATGCCTTGATGTGTTGAACTGAAATATTCAGTTCAGTTTCCTTTGAACTCAAAGGTTCAGATGATGGTGCGTCTTAAATTTTCAGTTGAAGCATATTGAACTCAATTTTTCAGAGTAGTTTCATTGAAGGGTTTGAATTTTTGGGATGGGTAGTTTAATTGAATGTTTGACTCGAAGAATTTGTTGAACTCAAATATTCAGATCAGCATGCGTTTAGTTGAACTCAAGGTTTTAGTTCAGCAGGCGGCTCACTGATTAGGGCTTCGGTTTGGGGTTGCATATTTCTTGTGCCTGCATTGGTTATTCTTCTGCTTTCCATGCTTGGGCTGTTGGGCCTTCCCCCGGTTTGTGGCGCCTAGCCTGACTTGCATTTAAATATTGAGGTCAATACCTGATCAACTCAAGTTTTGAGATATTCAATTGAACGCTATCTATGAATTGACAACATTCTGAACTTAATTTTTCAGATCAGNTTGAGGTCAATACCTGATCAACTCAAGTTTTGAGATATTCAATTGAACGCTATCTATGAATTGACAACATTCTGAACTTAATTTTTCAGATCAGCATAGGTTTCGTTGAACTCAAATATTATTTGGCCCAATTCAATATTTCAATTTAAATATTGGTGCAATGAATGTGGCAAGCTTCCATATGCCTGCTTGAATTTTTATTTTCATTTCAATGTTAGTGAAGCCAAGATTTGACAAATANCAATTTAAATATTGGTGCAATGAATGTGGCAAGCTTCCATATGCCTGCTTGAATTTTTATTTTCATTTCAATGTTAGTGAAGCCAAGATTTGACAAATACCCAACCCAAAAATTCAGATGATGATGATAAAGAAGATGAAGCTAATGATATTGATGATAATGATGAAGATGATGATGATGGTAAAATTCAATAATTGAAAGCACAACAGCAGCAGGACCAAAAACAGGCAAGACCTAAAAACAGGCAAGACCCCAAAACAGGCATGNTCAATAATTGAAAGCACAACAGCAGCAGGACCAAAAACAGGCAAGACCTAAAAACAGGCAAGACCCCAAAACAGGCATGACTGATCTTACTCTTCTTTCTTAGGCCAGGCCCCCTTCTGGGGCCTGGCCTATAACTAGACGACGGATGGCCCGAGAGCGAAGAGAGGTATAGTGAAAGATGTAAGTCAGAAGATGATATAGCGTGAAACATAGAGACAAAAATATATGAAGATATCTCAGAGAAAAAAGATGTGAATGTATAAGATGTGAAGATGTGTGAAGAGATCAAGATGCGCGTAGGAGAAAAAGGAAAAAGGATGTGAATGTATAAGATGTGAAGATGTGTGAGGAGATGAAGATGTGAGGACGAGAAGAGGTGAGAATGTGAAGAGGTGAGGATGTGAAGAAATGAAGATGTGAGGATGCGAAGATTTGAAGATATGAAGATGTAAGGAGGAAAGGTACGCTTCTAAACTAGATGTAAAGAGACGAGGATGTGAAGATGTAATATGTGAGGATGTACGGCGTGCAGTATGGCAGACTGTCACTTTAAGAATAACACTTCGCTCAGACGCTCTCTAGTTTCGTTTGTTTCATTTGACAAACACATTCATTGCTTCTAGTGTTTGCGTAGCTGACAGTGGATGCTTGTCCAAATCTTAAAGAAGCGGGCACACGCTGACCTCGGTAACCATGCGTCAGTGGATAGCCGTGCTGCACTCAGAAAAAAAAACAATACCAACAACAACAACAACAACAACAACGACAACAACAACAACAACAACAGCAACAACCGCGGCAACAGCAGCAGCAACAGCAGCAACGACAACCACAAGGACAACAACAATTAAATAAGTAAGAAGA
>BGPT01000215.1:145274-147774 GCA_003297045.1 Symbiodinium sp. clade C Y103
GAGAGAGAGAGAGAAAGAGAGAGAGAATGTGAGGATGTGAGGATGTGAAGATGTGAAGATGTGCAGATGTGAGGATATGAGGATGTGAAGATGTGAAGACGTGAAGATGTGAAGATGTGAGGATGTGAAGATGTGAAGATGTGCAGATGTGAGGATATGAGGATGTGAAGATGTGATGATGTGAAGATGTGAAGATATGCAGATCCAACTTTTAGAAGAACCCTTCGCTCAGACGCTCTCGGGAACTACAAAAAAATAGTTACCGATAGTAAGCAGTAGTAGTAACATAGAAAAAAGTGATAGTAGGAATACTTACACTACTACCGTTCCTACTATAGTTCGTGATTGAACCTGCTTCGTTCTCGCCATGGACAACGTGGACGACACGGATCTCGGGCTGGCGGGGCTGAGCCCCGAGTTCCAAGCGATGCTGGGCGGCTTGGCGGGACACACGGCCTCCTTCGCCAAGATTCTGGAGACCGGGAAGAGTGGCGAACTCCCAACGGTGGCCTGGGTCAATGGGTTGGTTTAAGGGAAAATCTTAACCGGAAACCATGGTTTTTATCACGAATTATAGGGGTTTCCTGTAGATTTTCCCTTAAACCAATCCATTGACTGGGAAATCCCCACGGGAAAATCATCGGAAAATCGTGGGAAAATATAGGGAAAACGAATGAAACCGATGGGAAGTCCCCTTTTTTCATGGAGGATTATAGCTAGGAAAACCATGCTAAGATGATTTCAAAACACAATGGGGAGTAACCACTGGTTTCTATTTATCAACAAGAGTGAGGAACCAACCAACTAACCTGGAGACTTCTCCAATCAACGATATCTGGCAGCATGTCGAAGGTTAGCCATCAAATTTGGATGCTCGGGGACTTCTTGGTGCACATTCTCAGACGGTACGGTGCTTTTTGTCAGGGAAAGCAGTTGGAGTTGCATCAGCATCTTCATTTGGGTCGAGGGTGTTTTCTAGAGAATCCAGGTTTCACCATTTTTTTTCAAATTTCACAGGTTTTTGGAAGAAGGATCACTAGAACCGCTTTTCCACTGACTGCCCAATTATATCGGCTGGCTTCGCAGGTGCTGGTCATCTCATCTTGAAGCTTATCATTCCTAGCGAATCGTTCAAAAGATGGAATTGGAAGACAAGAGAATTCCATGAGATAGAACCTTTTCAATTTTGGTGTTGTTCATTCACTCGGCACATCATTCATCCTAAACACAAATCCACATCCATGAGATCAGAGGTGTGGTTGGTGTTACCTCCAATCCCTATTTTGATGGTGCCTCGTCTCGATCGGGGGTGGGTAGTTTGAATGGTTAACCTCTTTTTTTTCAACACCAGAGGTGAGGGAGGGTATATAGCACATACTTCTACCCACCTATTTCTTGGTTTGGGCACCTGAGGTTACGGCATGTTTCCATATGTTTCCGACTGTTGCTCAACCCAATTTTGATCAGCTGGACAGTTTTATGCCGGCAAAGTCCGGGCACCTAACTGTAAGTCATGGCAGGAATGTTTGCCGGTGCTCTAGGCGACCACCTGCCTAGTAGAGGCGAACCGGAGCTTATTGATCTTCACGTACGATGCCTGAATGGTGAAGGATGTACCTTGAAAGTCAGCGGTGAGGCTCTGGGTTTGGAAGTGCACCAGATGGTTTCCCAGCTGCTTCCGGCAAAAAAAGGTGGAAAACCCACCCTGCATCACCTGCATTCAAGGCTACTGCTTCAAGAAACATTGCAAGAGCAAGGCATTGTGGGCAAGGATGCCACACTCTCTTGCACTTACGTTCCTACAGATCTGCATGCTGCGTGGTGTTGTCTTCATGGGCGCCCAGTCTCTGAAGCAGAGCATGCACTAGAAGGCGTGACGCAGATAAAAGGAAAGACAAATGCAATGGCAACATATCTGCCAAGGAGTCTTCAAAGTTTGGCATTTTGCAATTCATTCAACCAGAGCCTAGAAGGAGTGGCTCTTCCAAGCAATCTTCAGAGTTTGACATTTGGCGCAGATTTTAACCAGAGTCTAGAAGGAATGGCTCTTCCAAGCAATCTTCAGAGTTTGACATTCGGCTCTTTATTTAACCAGAGTCTTGAAGGAGTGACCCTGCCAAGCAATCTTCAGAGCTTGACATTTGGCACAAATTTCAACCAAACACTGAGAAGAGTGGACCTGCCAAGGAAACTTCAGAGCTTGACATTTGGCAACAATTTTAGCCAATCACTGAAAAGAGTGGACCTGCCAAATGATCTTCAGAATTTGACATTTGGCAGCGATTCTTTTGAGGAACTGCAAGGAGTGGATCGTAGTCCGCACAGGGCCATATTTGATGCAAAGTTGAAGCAGAGTCTGAAAGGAGTGACTCTGCCAAGCAATCTTAAGAGTTTGACATTCGGCTCTTTATGCAACCAGAGCCTAAAAGGAGTGGTTCTTCCAAGCAATCTTCAGAGTTTGACATTTCGCGCAAATTTTAACCAGAGCCTAGAAGGAGTG
>BGPT01000215.1:152774-167774 GCA_003297045.1 Symbiodinium sp. clade C Y103
ATCCCCCTTATATCCCCATCAAATCCCATTGAATCACCACTAATAACCATAAACATGCCATCAAATCACCACAGTTGCGATATATTTGGACTGTAATCCCCATGAAACGGATTGATTTACCCTCTGGTAATCAGACATGGCTTGCTGGAAAATCCACCCCATGTATAGATGATGATCCAGCTATAAACCTCCATTTCGTTCGGGGATTTTCCAGCTAGCTACGTTTGATAACCAAAAGTTGTTCATATTATTGGAGTTAGCCAGCTTATGGGGATGATAAACCATATGTCCATTATCAATATCCAATTACACTTTGGTTCTTTAACATAGCCACGGAAAATCAGCATTTTTTATCGGAAAATCACCATAGGTCATCTATTTCTATGGGCCATGGCTTCCATGGCGATGTTAAATAACCAGAGGGTATAGTCCAATTATAATCCAACTAATGTGGGTAAAACAATAATAAACCACCCATTTTGGAATGGCTTATACCACCTATTTATGGTGATTTATTGTTTTACCTACATTATATCCCCCTACCCCGATTGTATCCCCATCGGAGTCTCCCCAGGAGGGCCATTGATCAGCTGGGCACCTCCTGGAGCGACCTGACCGTGGTGGACGTGGGCGCTGGCACGGGGGTGCTCTCGGTGATGTGTGGCAAGCGCGCCAAGAAGGTGGGAGCCATAGGAGCCATGGGGAGGAGGTGAAACTGGTGAGAGTGAGGAGTTTTTCTGATTTTCAGCATTTTGAATGGTAAATGATCCCCAGAAATAAATCAAAAATGCGATTGTACAATGAAAAGCAATGACTTAGGATGATTCAGGCATCACAAATGGAGGTTCCACCTAGCGAAAAAGCAGGACTTTAGTTCTTTTTTCTCGAGCAAGCAGTGGGATTTGTTCCACATGAAGATAGAGGTAAATCCTGGATGCGCAGAACAATGGTGAGTTGAATTCTGGTAGTTGATTGCTAAGACTAGGGTTACTTTAAACTGGCTTGTTTTAATGGTGATGATGTATTCTCCTACTTGTAATATGGAACCTTTATTAACCATGTAGAAGGTGCGCAATGAGCAAATTGTGGGAGAGCGGCTGCTGTTTTGAGAGATCAACTACAGCAGTGCCTGAGACACTGTCACAGCCGACGGCTATGTGTGCTGTGGCTGTTACAGGCAATTACAGAAACCTTTTGCAAAGGTAAACGTGCCCACACTCGAATTTCCGCGGAAAAAAACAAAATAAACTGATGTACCAAAAAAACATAAAAACACCGACTCAAAGTCAGAATGGATACCCTGTAATAAATGGATACCTAATATACACACACACATATATATATAGATACATCACTATATATGATATATATGATATATGTATAGATAATCCCTTTATACCGATAAACATTCAAAAAACATGGTAAACACCTCATGCGAAAACCAAGCAGGTGGTGGCCATCGAAGCCTCGCGTCTCAGCCACTTCCTCCGGAAGGTCGTGGCAAAGAACGCGCCCAACGTGGAGGCGCGGCAACGGCGACGACCGGGACGGGGGGGGCAACGGGGGGAACTTTGGGGAACCTTGGGGAGGGCGGAGGTGACTATGGCAGGATGGTTTTTGTTCACCACAAAAAACAATTTTCTGTGATTTTTGGGATCTCTTTGATAGAAACTTTGGCGATTGAAGTGGATTTCACTTCACCAAACATTCTGAGAATGTGGCCAGCGACAATTTTGTTTCAGTCAGCGAAATGGGACATCTTGCCGAACAATGTGGATTCAATTGAGCAGTCCGAATTGAGGCCTTACATGATTTGACTGTGACAAACATGGGCAGGTTGAGCCTTGGATAGTGCATACGATGACTGACAAGGATAGCTCACATGGGGAAATACAAGAAACACCAAGAATTTCAAGGAACAACAGGAATTAAAACGAAACACGGCAGCAATTGAGCCAACCTTTTATCATGTGGATTCATCAGCAAACTACACCGGGTAATTCAAGCAGCAATGACGGGGATTTTCGACCAACATCACACAACTTGCTGGTGCTTGAGCACGAGGAAGTGAGTAAAGCATTGAACCAAACCGATGTTTTTTTGGCTATCATGAAAGCGGCCTCTGGATTCAGTCTGATTTCAAACACACGTATTTTGGATTTGGATGGGTGAGTCTTCCATGAACCATTGATCCCTGAATTCGACAAGTGCTTAGCACATTTTTTTCCCGTATATCCCACTTGTTATTTCTCAACTCGGTTGCTAAGCATCAGTCCCTGACTTCAGGAGTCAGCCCCCACCAAGTAAGTTTCGATACAAAACCGTCCCAACTCAGAGTGCCATGGCCCAGTTGCAGTTGGGTGTCTCTGAAATCGGGTCATCCCAGAAACCATCCCATGGTTTGATTTGTAATAGAAAGAAACAACTAACTTGCCTGAAATTGATGGTAAAATCCAGTAAATCCCTTGGACCAAACCACTTCATATTGTTGCTTCAGAATTCCCATGTCCCATATTCCTGCAAAATCATTGGCTTTGCACATTTTAAACTTTGTCGTGATATCAATTCCTCAGTCTTCAACCCATTCCCAGTTCGATCGTCCCAGTCAGGTGCATGACTGTCGAGCCGAAGACTTAGAGCTCACTGAGAAAGTGGACGTCGTGATCAGCGAATGGAGCCTTGCTGGCAGGGCTGCGTGACTCACGAGACGCTCCCGAAAGGGGGAGATGGTTTGAGATTGAAAAACACATGATACCCAGCAAACATTTGGGTTTGTCTGAAAATGGGGTATACCCCCAATGATAGCCATTTAATCGGGAAAATTATGACTGACCAATGGATTTAGGGGTACCCTATTTTCAGACAAACCCATTTCTACTTTGTAATGACAAATAAAGAATAAAGAATACATACTATGTACACATGCAAGTACAAACACATGAAAACACGAACTTAGACCCAAATAGCAAAGCAAGAGTGTTCTCCACACGATTTTGTTGGTTCAATGATAAATTTATTATGATTTATGATGTTATTCCCTACAGCTTAGCTCTTGATCCTTGCAGACCCACCCCAGTGCACCTCAAAAAGCCGTACAAACTGACAATCCCAAGCTGGTAATGGGCAATTCCCGTTTTTTTTTTGGCGATTATAAAAGCATCTCCCAAGAAGATAGAAAATCAAATCCGACTGAAATAGTTATAACATGTCATAGCTTACTTTTCTATTTTGTTGAGGGCTGCTATTGCTATGTATGATTTTCTCATCCTTACCCACAAAGAATGGTGTTCTCCCACTCACCACACCTGGGCGTGGCTTTCTGTGTCAGGATGGGCTACTGCCTTCTCTTTGAGAACATGTCGCTATGATTCTCTTCAGTTTTTTTTGGAAGTTTTTTGAAATTATGGGTGTGTGTGTGACTTTCATATACTTTCATACCGGCCTGGAGACATGGACCTTCTTTTGAATGGTTTTGCCAGATGGGTTCGTCCGCAAATAGGCTACACCATAATTCAGTCATTTTATTGTCACAAGGTATGGCCACAGATTGGTGGTACTGTAAATCCCATTTCTGGACCCCTCAAAGTTGGACATGAGCCCGCCAATGAATTCCTCTTATGTATGGGGTCTGTTGTATCCCCATTGACTCGATCCATGTGCCCATTTTTGATAACATCAAACATCGTTTAGCATTGAGTTCAATACATGATAAGTATTGTCACAATATTCTTAGCGTTTTGGAGGCCACTTCTTGGACCTGGCTGTATCACTTTTCTTGAAATGCCCGAGGTTGCCCTCAGTGCTGTCGGTGCGCGACAGATATCTGAAGCCCGGAGGCATGATGTTGCCCTCCAAATGTCGCTTGCTGCTGGCACCCCTGGAAGACCAGGATTGGAGGAAGCAGAAGTTGGACTTTTGGACTTCAGTGCATGGTATTGACATGCCCCTTGGCCCAGGTATGCGCCATACTCATCCATCGGCGATAAAGGGAATCCGAAAATAGATAATTTTTTTGTACTTCTAGACTAAGACCAAGGCATCCATTTTGTTGATCACCTTGCAAACCGGCACCAGCCTATGGCCTATGGGATGCTGGTGACCCAATTGGATGCTGGCAGCTCACAAAGGGTCTTCCTTTAAGGTGCAGTGATTACAGGAGCACCATGGCTACCTTCTGGGAATCCAACATGGCTTGCTGGACAATCCCCATTTACAGATGATTTTTCCAGCTATCAACCTCCATGGTTTGTTCGGGTATTTTCCATTCACAGGGGGATTTTTGATGATTTTGATTACTCGAGGGTATATCGTGCTATATACCTATAGTAATCCTATAGTTATATTTTATAGATCACGGAGATGGGTTTATATTAAATGTTTATGGGGGGAACAACCCCATGGTCATGTTGTATATCATATATATTAGGTATCCATTATATGTTAGTAACACTTATTAACCATTATTTCCCCATTATTTCACCATTATTTCCCCATGAAATCCCCATCTCCGTCTCCTGGCTTCGTCTCTAAGGTCTTCTCTCATTCCGCTGGCCAGGGCGACTTATTGCGGCACGCCGCAGCATCACTTGGCTGCCCGACTTACGCCTGCTGGGACGGGAAGCGAAACAGCGAAGATGAAATCCCCAGAGAATTGTTTGAAGTGGAACCCACCTAACTTTTTTGTGTTTTTTAGTGTGATTGTTATTTTATGGGGAGGTTGGGGTCAATGCTTTTGTAGATTTTTGTATGAGTTTTTTGATGATGATATTTAATTAATTAGTCAGTTTGATATGTATATGTATACAAACGTAGGTATATATATATATGATATACATAATCAATTTGCAGAGACAAATGTCGTAATTCGGCCTCAGCAAGAGTGCACATTTGTAAAGTATATTCACACAGACACACTCACCGACACAACAACACAGATCAGTAGAAGTGAAGGTTTGCTTGGGCATTGCAATGCTTCTATTTATGGAGCCTGTGCTTAGGAACCATTTTCTTTTCATGGCACTGCATAGATCTGCATAGAACTTCCTCAACCACCTGTTGTTGCTGGTGTTCATTGATCATTTTCCATCCCTGAGTTGGGAAATCACCCTGACTGACTGGGACTTGTTTGGGCACGGGTTGCTGAACCATCAACCACACATATTTATGCATAGGTCATTTTAATTTTCATTGACGATTTGTCCCAGAACTCTTTCTAGGGGAAACATACAAAACACCCGACAGATCTGGAGGGGAGGATTTTCGCATTTTCCGGTAAATGAAAAACATCCAGAACATATATATATATATATATATACATATTTCCCACACATATTTCCACCCGACTGATCCTTAAACAGATCCAGATGTTAAAACATCGCCTTGAAAGGTGGACGCTTCGAAACTTCTGGCAGATCCACAAATCATCTTTGAAGCAGCTCTCCACACAGTGCCACTTGGCAGTGCCTGTGACCCAGCCTTGCTTTGTTTCAGATTTTTCATCCTACCCATGAAGGCATGTAGCGGGTTAATCCATGTATACATATATGTTTTATGTGTACTGTATCTATGCGTACCCGAGGCAGATTGGCGACCTGGAGCACTTTGACGCCATGATGATGCTGGGCTCGGATTTGTGCAGATTTGAGCCACCTCTCAAATCCGGCTAAGAATGATGGTTGGTAGAAAATAAACCCCACAATGGTTTATTTCCATTTTGGGAACCATCATGATTTACTCAAAAGGATGAATACGGCCACCTTTGCGATGGAGGTCACCCGGGGAAATGGAGGGACGCCAGAATCACCCATTTCTCACTACGTACGTATGTATGCACACTATCACCAGAGAACTGATGTAGAAAAACATTTGCATTTGTTTACATATAGATATGTAATATATATATATATATAATAGTTATGATATATTGTATATCTACATACATGCATACATCCACATCTCTTTCCCCAGTCGTTTTTGCCGTTGTATGCCCATCTTTACGGCCCCATGTCTAGGTCGGTCTCCATCCCTGCTGGACGCCGTTTGGATGCCTTCGTGGCCTGGTTCGAGTGCGACTTCGGCGGCGACGGCCTGACGTTGTCCACGGCACCAACGAAACCCGCGACGCACTGGAAGCAGACGGCCTTCTACCTGCGGGAACCGGTGGAAGGTTGGACGATGAAGGGTTTGATTGGAGAATCGCAGTTACTAAGTGGTTTGAATGTTGGTTAACAACATTTACTGACCATATTTACAATGGATCATCCACTTTCCAAGTGGTTAAACACATTTAATCACCACATTTATATCATAACCCCGTCAAATATGGGATAACCCACTCAGAGGACTTGCTGAACTTGTCTTAGCAACACTGATTCGCTAGAAAAACCTAGGTGGCTTGCGGAGAATCACAGTGCATCTTTATACTTTTCCGACATTTCTCTTTCGACCATGGTGATGGTTCATGGGAAGGCGGTGCCCATGTTTGGGAAAGGCATATAGGAAGCTGCGTAATTCAGAGATATTATGAATAATTGTCCGATTTGTTGTCCTCATAAAGTAGGCAAGCAAGGCTAAGGGCAGATTTAATCGGACAAACTTAGGACCCAATCACTGCTAGTTTGGGTGAAAAAACACCGCACTGGGTGTCATCACCATGACTATAAATGATGGTTTATATGAGTGAATCCATCGCAAACATAACAAAATAACATGTATTCTTCGCAACCATTTTGTGGCGTAGAGCACAGTGACATTTTTTTTTCTCGGTGCAGTGTGTTACAAGCAATCACTACTCTGCATTCTATCCTACTTGTTTTTACAAATGGTCTGACTAGGTTTGACTGTTTTGTCATCAGTCATCATTCTCACAACCCCCCCGAAACACATATGGGAACGGGTCAAAACCTCGTATTACCACAGGGGAATAACCATCCATTCACCAGCTATGGTACCTAGGGTACCAGGGTTGCCTGACACATTATCATGTGGATCATTGACCAGGCGGCGGTGGATGCGAGGTTCAAGGCAAAGTGACCTTCCAGAAGCACGAGGTCTACAGCAGAGGAGACTTTGCCCAGCAAACCACAGATTTCTGGAGGTTTCCATTATTTTGGGGGTTCCCCAATAGCTGGATGGTTTACAGAGGAAAATCCATCTACATATGGATGATTTGGGGGAAAACCCATTTTGGAAACCTCCATTTTGGGGGTGTCTAAGAATATGGTAGCTTTAGAATTCAATGGTGAATGGTGAATCATCATGTTCCCTATTAAGATTGCTAAGGATATACACAATTTTCAGACAGACTCCTTTTTGGTGGGTTGATCATACTGTTTGCATGGCAATATACAATATCTATCATGGGCATATGGATGGAGATATTTCATGGGGATTGAATGGGGATATGAAAAAATAGTCTGGATAGATAATCATGACCTCACCTTGCTTTACGTCACTGAAATGATGGGACTTGGATTCGCTGAATCATCACCAAATGGCCTTTTTATTCCAGTGAATTGCTGCATTTTATCGTCAGTATGGTGTACATCCGTCATTTTTTGTTGTCATTTCCTTATCAGGGCCCTATCATTGGTGGTAATTGGTGGTAATTTCCTATGATTTTCCCAATTATTGGTGGTCATTTCGCCATTCTTGGTGGTAAAGTGCCTTATTTTGGCAAATCAACATTGGTGGTTTATGTTAGGGATGATAAATTGCCTTGTTCTTGGTGCTAAATGTTCTTTGATTCCTCTAAACATCGCCCTTTTTAGGGGACAATCCTCAATCGATCCCCACGCCCAAGGCTACCAGGTGTCGTTTGACCTGAAAGTCCCTGGTCGCAAGCCACGCAGTGAGGGCTACGAGCTGCGATGACGTCCAAAGGTGGCGTTGGCGAAAAAAGCGCGTCTGTGCGGAGATTTGTTTGAGGACGTCTTGGGTGAGATGTTTGATGTATATAATATGTGTTATTTGGCTTAAATGTTTTTTGTCGTTTTTCTTGTAAATTCTGACGACATGATTTTTTCTTGGTGTTTGTTTTCAATGTTTTCTTGGAGAAACAACAGTAGCAAAACACGATTGAAGAAGTTTGTGGGGGAGCAAAAATGTCCGATCTCCGTCCAGCCCATGACATCCACCGCACAGGAGTGGATGAAAGCAGCAACAAACAGGGATGGGCCAAAGTCTCGGCCTATATGCTTATGATACATTCTGATGCCCTATGAACATCTATCTATGAAAGATATCACGAATACATACGAACATCCATAAAGACCAGCAACTTTGATATCAAAATGAGGGTTTGGATCCATGGCCAAATGGTTTCTTCGCGATTTTCCTACGGATGACAGCAGGATTTCTTTTGGGATTTTCGGGTGGCTGATGTTGAACAGTTATGAGCCAGGGATTGCTTTGGATCCGTACTGGGCCTGCATGTTGACCGATTTTATTGATCAACATCTAGTGGAAGCAAGGAGATGCGATCGCACAGAAAAACGGGCAATAAAGATGTGGTTGAAACCGTTTTGAAATCATAAACCACAGATATAGTATGATATAGCCTTTCGGAATTCTTGCCTGCATGAATATTGGGAGGAAAGCATTAAAACGAAAGATGGAACCAAGCAAAAGGGGGCCAAGACTTGCAAACAAGAAAGTGAGGAATAGTGGAGATAAAACTCAGCTGGCCGCTGGCCCATGAATCAGATACCAAAGAGCCAAAGCTCATCCTGAGAATCCATCACATGATTAGCAATCTTAGGAGCAGGAACGCCTTTTTTCGGGTGCCCAAAATTCAAGAAACACATCTTCGGCCCGCAGCTAGTTCTATTGGCCAGTGGTGCCACCACGAGGCAAATACACCTCCCATTAGCTCTTGGATTTTGGTGCAACCTGCCAACTACAGGAGTATCAGCAACACACTCAAGCATCATTTCTTTCACGCCCATGCATTTGAGCAAGACGTTTTGATTCGATTCATATCCTTGGGGTTCAAAAGCAACAATTATTTCAACCTCAATGTCCATCATTCCAGCAGTATCCTCTTTGACTTTGCATGTCGCTTTCGCCAGAGACCACATGGGCGGTTGGCGCGCGCGTGTGCTTGTCACCCCCAGGCAGGGAGCCGGGGCAAAACTAGGCAGCGATTTTTGGGATGAATTTCATAGCCCCTTTGAATCGTTGATTTGCACTCTGGTACTTTAGCAATTGCTATGGAACATGGACCATTTATAGAATTTTATAGATGATTTGCCTATATATTATATGGTGCTTTTCCACAATAGCTAAGTTTGTTTGCTGGCGGGTAATTGGGGGTGGTTGGGAATGATCCTAGCCCCGAATTCTGGTGATATGATAGATGAGGGTTGGTTGATGACTTTAGGGTTTATATACTACCCAATATATAAAGATTGCATGAGATTGCCATCATCCATGAAGTGGGCATCCAATCAAGCGAGGATTATTTTGCAGATTTTCCACGAGGTTTCTTGATGTTTGGTTTTTTGCCCTCCGGTAATCAAACATAGCAACTGGCAGTCCCCTATAAATAGAGGCCTTGCCAGCCACGTTTGATTGCCGGAGGGTAAAATCGAAATGATGAATGGTTAAACCATGTTAAACCCCGTTGATATCAGAACTTTTGCCCCCTAACGGGGCCCCCAAAGATGCTTCAATGATACCCCAGGATCCCAAAGGAATTTCCAAGCAGCTCATGTCAGCGTCAAGTGAGCCATCTGGAGGGGTTGGAGGGGCCACACATAGCTATTTTCCTGGTCCTGAAATACATAACTTTTGTTTTTTTTGGTATTTTGATGTATTGTTGGAAACCAATTTTTTTTTGCATGCAGAGACCTCCAAATTTAGGGCCCGAAAGTTTATCATCGGCTTCCCCATTTTTAAAACGGCCACAAAATGAGGTATTTTCCATTTTGAGACACATCTATCCCATAGGGTTGGTATCTATAATAGCAATACGTCCCCGTATTATTGTGTTCCAGAATTAATTGAAGGGAACATCTGCGTGACACCCTTATATTTCATGGGAAGAAAATATGGTTTCCTGCACATTATTCCCCAAAACCCAACCAATCCAATCATGTTTGGTTTATACCCCCATGTACGTGGCTTAAATCCAACAATTCTGCACGCACAAGGGATACTGATGATGCTCATATGGTATGGGACATATGGGACTTATATAGTGGTGGTACAATGAGATTTAAGATAGGATGTATAATAATCAGGGTGACTTGACACATAGCCTAGAGACTCAGAAAGTCTTGACCCATGGCCAGATACGAACCTGGACCCAAAGGCGGTCAGCTATCGTAAGGTCCAGCTATGTTTTTGCTTCCGGTGACCCTTTTAGCTGGTCTAATGGAATTTTATGGTACTCATGGTGATTTATATAATAGGAACTTATGTTGATTAAATTCACCTAGCATACTCTCTGGTATATAATTCAACAGTTTGCGAACTCGAAGCCATGGCCCATGTGTTCGGCAAAATCGCCAATGTTTTCTCGGTGAAATCAGTTCAAATATGTGAATTCCACATGGAGGTTTCTTAAAAATGGGGGTACTCCCAGATCATCCATTTTTGTTTGGGATTTTCCATCATGAACCATCCAGCTATTGGGGTACCCCACAAATAATGGATCCCCCCACATTCTTTGTGTCGCCAGGTGATGGCGGCGGGCCCGGCAGCGGCCCGAGAGCATCTCTTCGTAGCAAATCCTCGGCCACCTGGCGGCTGCGAATGACTGTCGAATGGTACTGTGGATGGTGTCGAAATCCTGCACCCGTAGGATGGTTGAAACATGTTGAAACTTTATATATATATATATATATTATAGATATATCAACTGGTGAAAGATTTCGACACCATCCACAGTTTTTTTTCTAAACGCAGTTGATGGGGATCAAAGTTTTACTTAGCAGAGCTATGGTTGGAACCTGAAAGATTGCTGTCTTGATGGGGATATCCACTAACTTGACCAGCTAAAACATTGTTTCTTTTTCTTAAGGGCATCAGTCACAAGATTTTGCCATGTTGGTGGGGGATTTTTCATAGATGGGGATTGAATATGCATGAAAGAAACTGGGCCATAGAATTCTCAGGTGGAAGATGGACCCTTTCCATTATATGCCAATATTGGGTAAACACTTTCCTGGTGTATGTGAATATTGTTTTTCCCCGGGGGGTGGTCAATCTCCACTTCACTCACCACATGTCTTCAACTCCATGGCTTGGATCTTTGATCAAACTGCAGCCGGCAAAGTCCGGCACGTGGCACTTGCCTGTGAAAACCACCTGGCAGTTGCGATGGAGCTTCACGTGCAATGCCTTAATGGTGAAGGATGCAAGTTGAAGCTCAGCGATTCAGCTTTGGGCTGGGAGGTGCGACAGATGATCTCCAGACAGTTTGGCCCAAAGAAGGCTGGACAACTCACCCTGCATCACATGGATTCACGGTTAGCGCTACAAGAAACCTTGCAACAACAAGGCATTGTGGGAAAGGATGTGACACTCTCTTGCACTTATGTTCCGACAGATTTGTATGTGGCATGGCGTTGTATCCGAGGACTGCCAGTCCTTGATAGAAAGCTTGCACTAGAAGGCGTGACTCAGATAGCAGGTTCTGACATGTTAAGCTACCTGAACTACTTGCCAAGCACTCTTCAGACATTGACATTGAACTCTAACCAAAGCCTGGAAGGAGTGACGCTGCCAAGAAGTCTTCAGAGCTTGACATTTGGAGACAGCTTCAACAGAAGCCTTGCTCGAAAGACACTGCCAAGTGGTCTTGAGAGCTTGACCTTTGGTGCCAACTTTGATAAGAGCCTGGAACGAGTGACCCTTCCAAGGAGTCTGAAAAGCTTGACTTTTGGCTCTGCTTTCAGACAGAGCCTGCGACGAACGAACTTGCCAAGCAGTCTTCAGACATTGACATTCGGCCGCAGCTTCAACAACATCCTGGTTCGAGTGGCCCTCCCAGGAAGTCTTCAGAGCTTGACATTTGGCGACGGTTTCAATCAGAGCCTGGTTGGCGTCGCCTTGCCAGCCAGTCTTCAGAGGTTATCATTTGGTCATCATTTCAATCGTAGCCTGGAAGGAGTGACTCTTCCGAGCAGTCTTCAGAGCCTGATGTTCGGCTACGACTTCAACCAAAGCCTGGTCCATGTGGCCTTGCCACGCAGTCTTAAGAACTTGAAGTTAGGCGATCACTACAACCGTCCCCTGGAGGGAGCGACGCTGCCAAGCAGTCTTCAGAGCTTGACATTGAGCTCTTCGTTCAACCAAAGCTTGGAAGGAGTGACGCTGCCAAGCAGCCTTCACAGCTTGACATTGGACTGCCTTTCAAACCACAGCCTGGAAGAAGTGGTACTGCCAAGGAGTCTTCAAAGCTTGACATTGGGCTCTTCGTTCAATCAAAGCCTGGAAGAAGTGGTACTGCCAAGGAGTCTTCAAAGCTTGACATTGGGCTCTTCGTTTAATCAAAGCCTGGAAGAAGTGACGCTGCCAAGTAGTCTTCAAAGCTTGACATTGGGCTCTTCGTTCAACCAAAGCCTGGAAGGAGTGACGCTGCCGAGCAGTCTTCAGAGCTTGACATTGGGCAATCGTTTCAACCAGAGCTTGCAAGAAGTGGTACTGCCAAGGAGTCTTCAAAGCTTGACATTGGGCTCTTCGTTTAACCAAAGCCTGGAAGGAGTGACGCTGCCAAGCAGTCTTCAGAGCTTGACATTGGGCTCTTCGTTTAACCAAAGCCTGGAAGGAGTGACGCTGCCAAGGAGGCTTCAGAGCTTGACATTTGGCGACGGTTTCAATCAGAGCCTGGGTGGGGTTGCCTTGCCAGTCAGTCTTCAGAGGTTGTCATTTGGCCGTCATTTCAACTATAGCCTGCAGGGAGTAACTCTTCCGAGCAGTCTTCAGAGCTTGAAATTTGGCGAGCAGTTTAATCAGAGCCTGGAAGGAGTGGCCTTGCCAAGTGGTCTGAAGAGCTTGACATTCGGCCCCAGCTTCAATCAGGACTTGGAAGGAGTAACCCTGCCAAGTACTCTGGACACTTTCACGTACGGCTCCACGTTTGTAAGCTGCTCGTGATTTGCTGATTGACCTGCACAGAAAGAACAGACTCACTCAGTCATGCTACAAACATCCACAAACTGTGCTGTTGGTCGTGATTCTGCTTTGATTGTCGCGTGACTGGTTGTGGAGTTCCCATTGTCGGCAGAAAAATTATTGCTTTCATTGGTTTCTTTGGGTTTGTTGTCTTCTTTTTGCACATGTACTGGAGCACTAGTTGTTGATCAACACCCCCCGGTTCATTGCCATGCCATGCCACGCATGCCATATCCATTTTGATGATTCATAACAAACCAAGTCCTCGAAATCAGCAGCCGCATCCAAGGGTGGTGCGAAAGACCACAAGGGATGACTAATTGGTACCTTTTGCATCCTTTTGCCTGCATCAACCGCCTCAAAATGAATCAACATGTGAGATTTGGTACCTATGTCTCTGGCTACGGGGATCATGCTTTCCCCAAAGATTGGCCTTCGTGACATTTCCACGGAAATGTGGCTCTGCATCCAATCAATTAGGGTGGTCTACCAGCCCACTATTGGTGATTGAGCTGCATCTGACTTGCCAACGTCCTTTTTGAGGTTCCATAATGTTCCATATGTTTCCATGTCAATTTCACGTATCATCCCAGTTATCCCATTCTACCATGTAACATCCATCAATCCTTGGTTATTGGTGAGTGAAATGCATTGAAAACCCCAAACATGAAGGTATTTGATTCCCCCATGTATAGTAACTGGTTGGTAGTTCATAAACGTAGCTTTGACCATTTGAGGCGGCCAGGGGAACATGAACGTTATATCTCACCCCACCCCAACCCAGAAAACCTCATGTTTGAAAATAAGCAAAGCGTGCAAAGCGTGCGGCCATTTGTACCTACCGCGTTCGAATGACGCACCCATTCATTCCGCCCAGTCTACAGTCAACCAAGGTTAACCCATCATCACAAGAAATACATTACAAAGGTATTTAATGGTATTTAACCCCCATGAAGATTGGCGATCTACTACTCATTCTACCAATAGATAGAAAGCTATTCAGCTTATTTCAGCATAACCTGCTCATATAACAATTTTTCACCCCCATAAAAAAATGGTAATCTAATCTCTTGGGGTGTCCATGCGATAAACATATCCCCGTACATCCCCGTACTATATTGGCATTTTGCCTGTAAGACATGGGTTTGTTTGGAAATAGGGTACCCCAAAGGCACTGGTTCATCATCAGCATGTCCCAATCAAATTTGCGATGAGGTAATTTCACAATTTGCAGACACACCCATATATTATCATATTGTCGGTGAAATACATCCGCATAGACTAGATCCCATGCAATATCCCCCTCATATCCCATTTTAATCCATTTTACACCCATTCAAACCATGGTTCAAAACCCCAATGTACCGGTTGACCACCATTTTTAGTTACACCCCCAGTTTCATTCAGACACAGCCAAGATTGTTGGTTGCATCCCATATAAACATATCTCAATATTTTGGTGGTTTTATACACCTCTTTATCCATGTCCCTATCCATGATCTTCACTATTATTCACTGGTTGTGCCATGATAGTTACTGGTTTTGCAGCCATCAAACCAGATTTTTCCCTCATTTTCAGTGGTTTTTGCGCGGCTTTTTCCCCCATTTTCAGACACACGACCTGGCTTCGACCAAGGCGCCCTGCGGCACGGTGCGCTTTGTGGGTTTCACCAGCTTCGCGGAGGGCCAGTGGGTTGGCGTGGAACTGGATGACGCGCGGGGGAAGAACGACGGCAGCGTGACGCTGGGACCTGGGAACAGTGGAGGATGGTCGAGGATGGTGGAGGATTAACCATCAAAGATGGGGATATTAATGGGAAGACAGGAAAACATAGGAAAATATAGGAACATCCACGATTGAGTGGAGGGTTGCTGGGAAAA
>BGPT01000215.1:172774-187714 GCA_003297045.1 Symbiodinium sp. clade C Y103
GGTTTGAAAATCGCACGGATTTCTTGTTGCCATGTTTGATTACAACACCATACAACACATGTATTCTGGCAAACCCAAGAATGAACCCCACACCATCTCGCAATGTCCCATTTTCTTGATGATAAATATTGGATTGCTGATAATTCTCCATCTAATAGTAGCCACTAAAAAGAGTCAGGAAAGGTTACTAGGATTTTGCCAAATTCTGCCTTATTTTTTGGCAGGTGCTTTTCATATGGATGGCTTTGGCACCCCAGGTGCTGCCGGCAAAGGGAGTACGCCCTTGGCCCGTCAAGCTGCTGGGGAAGATCCCTGGGCCAGCGATAGCAGCGGATCCATCGTGGTGAAGGCAGGGCTGAAACCCACGGAATGGGTCATTGAGTACCATGACCCTCTGGTATTGCTTAACATAGCTATGGACAATCACCATTTTTGATGGGAAAATCAACTATAAATGGGCAATTTTCAATAGCTATGTTAAATTACCAGACGGTCAAGAAACATGTTATTTTCGATGGGGAGATCTTTTATCCGAACCAGCTCAGACGTTTTTTTCTTGGTGAAGGGTATCTAAGATTGAACAGATGATAACATATGCAAATGAGGAGTTTGTCAATAGATTGAAGGGGGGCTTGGAATCGGAAACTTTCATCAGCAAATACCGGGGATTTCCCTTTAGTTTGAGCCGTTTTTCTGGTGGAATATTTGACTTCTCACTCAAAACATGATTTAGTAAAAGGGTTGTCGAAGGTGCGATCCTTGCTGGGCAGTGGAACCATCCAAAAGGTCATGGTCTCAATGAGCGAGGTTAGATCAGTAGGGTTGAAGCATTCGTTGGGCAAATCTGGAATGGTGAAGTTTACCAACTCACATGTCTTTCCCCAGCAAGGTGGGTGATATACATGTATCCTTGGGTGAATTAAACCAACCTCACTAGCCGATGTCACCACTGATGATGCTTAGGATTGAGCCAACCCCCAAATCACCCAACATACTAACAGGTGATCATTTAGCATATAAATATTAAAAAAAATACCCAAGGCCGGGGGGTGCCGCCCAGAGGTTTATCATGTGACCAACGCTTTAGCGATTCTTCAGGGTTTGTTTAGGTTTTGATTAGGGTTTATTTAGGGTTTCATTTTTAGGGTTTTTGCCACGGTTTCAATCAGATTTTACTTTCAGGGCTTTCTCAGGGTTTCATGTCAGATTTAGGTTTTAGAGTTTAAGATTGAAGGTTTAGGCTTCAAGGTTTGGGGTTTTAGAAACAAGTCTCGTCAGCCATTGGGCCACGTGGCAGACATCCCGAAAGTCATAAAACACTGGCCCTGCGCAGTCAAGACGCATTTCCCCGGGCAGCTCCACCGTCCTGGCCGTATATATATATATATATATTACATCTTATGACATACATCCTATATCATACGTTAATGCTAATGGTAATAGTAAGAATAAGGGTAATGATTGTAATAACAATAATGATAGTGACAATTAGGGGCAATCATTATAGTAATAAAAATGATGATATTAATATATGCATATTCATATGCGGATGATTATAAATCACCACCAGTCGATCTGCGAGGCTACCGGGGACTCCGCCAGTAGCTCCAGTGAAGAGGCCCACAGTGCGCCAGGTCAACGTCAACTTTTTTTTTTCCCACCAAGGAAAAGCGAGGGGGGAATCCCAAAGAAAATTGTGTTTGGACCATCCAAACATACGGGTTTCACCAACGAAAATGGGGCTTGAGCCACCAAGACGGGAAAGTTTGACCATGGGCTTAAGTGACCAAAAGGATGGGTTTGCCAACACAAGTTGGGGTCCAAAAAGGGGTTTAGCCATTTGATGACTACAACACCTGGCTCATGACAGCCCAAGGTGGGCAAATTGCAAGGACCTGAGGAAAACTGTGGTTCTACCGCATTATATAGAGGAGGATTTGACCAACCATCATAGCTGTGTAAAGATACCTTGAAGTGAAAGGTTCAGTTGCTGCATCGCGGACAGTTTGCATATCCAGCATGACATAGTTGCTGTAGTTGTGCCAACGGGTCTCACCCAGACCTATGGCAGGGGAAAAAAAGCATGACATGGACGCTTTAAGTGTAAGGATCAACATCCGGTTAGATCTAGTGCTGACAAGTGCGTTCAGGTGTGTTTTGGCCACATATGGGGAGGATATTGTAATGAAAACACATATATATATATATATATATATGTATACTTACATATATATATATATATATACACATGTATATGATATAATCATACACATGATATCTATAATATATGTACATACTATAGACACATTGTATATATATATATATATCTATTATACACATTATGTGTATATATATATATATACACGCATATTTGTGAAGGGTATCTATGATTGAGTTTGGCCATGTTGCTCCGACCAAACGCAATAAATGAGGTTCATTTTATGGGAAAGGGCCCCCATGTTATGCCAGAACAGGTCAGATTCTGAGATTGTTTGGAAAGTCTGATTGGTACGGTTTCAACTCACCATGCGGTGGGTGGGTTCGGATATTTCGTGTTGTCAGCACAAGTTCACCGCTGTTGCTTGATGAATGAATTTGATGAGTTCTACTAGCTGTTTTAGCAACGGTTCTCAAAACAGTATCCTTCTGGGTACAAACTGTGTCATTGTTTGGCTGCCATGACCCATGATGGGAATCCCATTGTGGTATCATCTAATTCGGAGGGATTGCAACAATGGGTCATTGGTGTTTATATAGAGCTTGAAAAGGTATGCAACAACTATGTTGATGCGCAGCTACAAGCACCATGCGCTTACCATACATTGCCATGCCAAGGCTGATTTGCCAGACATTACCACACTCATATCAAAGCAACGTCACATTACATCAGTAACCCCTTCCACTAAATATTACCCTCCAGTAAATTAAGATAGCCCCTGGCATTCATCGGGGTTGGAAGATTAGTGAAACCACTAAAAAAATGGGTTATAATTTTCAGGGTCCAACTGTTGATTTACCAGAGTGTAAATCCGCTTAACTCCCACTAAAATCCCATTAAAATCCATTAAATCACTATTTTCCTATGGGTTTCCCGTGGATACCCCGGAGGCCCTAAACGTCTGGCTTAGTATTGGATGCCACCAGGACGGCCCTGGCGACCAAGAGGACGATGTTCAAGCTCACGCTGGTCACGCTGAAGCGACGGAGGCGGCTGTGTGGGAGCCATGTTGGTTGTACTATCCTTGTAGCCTCCTATATTAGGGAATTATCCTAATTAGCAGAATCTATGTGGGATAAGTATTGGGATTATAGGTGATTATTGGGGATTATCAGATTCCAACTGGGATAAGTAGTGGGGATTATCATCATCCAATGAGCTGGGACACCCTTGAACCAGGATTCCAATGGAGCGACGGAGGCTTTTGAACGCTGCTCAAATGGCCACGTTCTTGGGGGCTGTAACGCCGGTTGATATATGTTGATATCAGTTAACTACTACTGCAACCCCTTGGTAGCCTTTGTAAATTCCAGGATTGCAACAGGTGATCCAATACGATCGTTCCAACGCACAATGGGGTTTTAAACTGTGAAACGCGGGGCTTTAAATGGTTTTAATCTGGTTCAAGCAGCAAACATATTTGGCTTTAACCACACTAGTCTAGGGTAACCTAGCCAGGAATCTCGCATGTACAATGAAATTAGATGCTTGACCCATTGAAATAATTTGCATGTAATTACACAGACACTACAACAGCGCCTGATGGTTGTTTGGCTGATGGTTGTTGACAAGATTTACAACGGCAAACTTTGCGAAACTATCCGGAAATACGGCATTTCTCATTACCAGCTTAAATTACTGGAGCCGACCAGCCGATGAAATAGATGGCAGTTTCTCCAGTTCCAACTTCATCCAAGTTGGGGCACTCAGCTAGAATGCTACCACGAAATACATGTTTTTGGAAGGAAACAATCAATCCGGGGATCAGGAACTGTCAGCATAGCACCAACATTTAAAGTTGTGAGTTGTGAGTGTGTCCAAAAAGTAGAGGAGCAACCCCTCAAACCTGCTTGGCTTCCTTCTAAAGGATGTAATTTTCCACAGTTTTCCCAGGCATTCTTAGTTTGCGAACATCATTGCTCGATGGGTTGCGGGGGCAGGTGCCTCCTGAGAAAAGTGATGACAAGGAGATGGGGACGATTCCACAGGTTCCTCTGGAGGGGAAAGCAGGATGGCTTGCCCTTCAAGATGAAGATGCAAAGCAACTGGTGATATTTCAAACAACCAAATTCCGGAAATGGTTGGGATTTGTTGCAATGATGTTGGCCCTCTGGGAATTAAATGAATCCGAACATCCGAACAATCATGCTGCAAGGAATTCGAATTGTGGGGGTTTCCTGTCCATTTGCCATTTGCTGTTTCCACCATGATGCTGTCGATGAATGTCAATCCACATCTTGCAGCCCGCCGAAAATCGGTGCCCATCGAAGGACCACATGTTCGTTTCAGGAAAGAAACCCTGGTTTAGTACTGGATCTATTCATGACTCAGGTTGCCACTTGAGGGAGTAGTTAGCCTTGAGGTATCCCAGAACCATTGGTTTCCCCATGAAAATTTACGCATGACGTGCCAGGATGGAAAGGACCCGGCTTGGCACCAAAAGGTTGACGACCTGGTACCTCGGAACTCGACGTGGAAGGTTTCGACCCCATGACTTAGTTGGGACCATCTGAATCTTGCATCAGCTTTTCTTTCTTTATGGTTCAAGAAATGCGTGAAATGAAGCTAGTATATATCTTCGATGATTTCAGCTAAATCAACTTTTCATTGTATGATAATCATGACGTAATCATGTGAAATCTCCATGCTTGAGTGGTTTACCATGTTTATCTACCGTGTTGTTGACCCCACTTGGTAAGCAGATTATTATACACTCCGGTTTCATCAGATGGATTCACTCTATTTACATCTATGTATGTACCCTAATGAAGAATTCAGGGATGTAGCCCTTTCATCAGATGGATTCACTCTATTTACATCTATGTACAGTACCCTAATGAAGAATTCAAGGATGTAGCCCGCGTAGCAAGTACGATGCCCCACCAGAATTACACATAAAAAAATTGGATGGTAGAGACATGGGCGACCATACCCGATAGTGGTTGGGTTATATTTGTTTTGACCATGGCACATATGGCCAGTTTAACTTGTTTCGATGCATATCGGGTTACCTGGAATTGCAAAGTTGTGAGCATCTTGTGTCTTGTAAAGAGACGCTTTGGTACTGAACAGCGACATCACCAGGCATCAAAGGATGATCATACACTGAGTCCCAGGCGCATCGTGGCATCAGACTGGGCCACATCTTGGGTTTCTATCAGAGCCTTTCTGAAGGCCTGGGACTTTGGGGACCCAGGGGCTTTGTGCAGGCCTGGGTTGATACGTTTTGGTTGTGTGGCTCAATTATTGCAGGGTGCATGATCTGGAGACACGCTTGGATGTCTTTGGATTTGCGGTGTATGGATTCAAACAGCGGAGTAAGCGTTTAGTAGCATGGGAAGTTCCAAATAGATCCAAATAGTCGCTTTGAGGATCCACGTCTGTATTTGATTAGAAAGGGCCGGACGATCAATGACCATCACCCCAAGAAACTTTGTAATTTTCACTGGCTTTGGAGCCAGCAGCCAGTGAAGCTCCAGCCCCAGCTTTTGGGACACCAGGCACCTTGCGAGGAGACGCGGGAGAGAAGTTGATGTCACACTTTACTGCGGAGAAGTCGCTTGCCTGAAACTCTGAGATTGCACTGATTGCATGGGTAAAACTTAAAGATCCGCACACTGACAGGTTCTAAATGATTTTGGTGATTTCAGGTATGAAACCATTCAATTTTGTAAAGCATTTGGAGGATGAGTTTTGAATTCTACTCTCCTAGAACCGCAACCTCACAACAACCTAAACATACATGATGGCAAGGAAGGGAAATCATTCCAAAACACATCCCGAAATGCTTTGCTTCCACTTTGAGAATTCTGATATAATAATATAATACATTACAAACTATTATATCTATATCTATATACATCAATAGATTCAATAGATGATATATATATAATATAAAATCATAACAAATCATAACTATAACTTCATATCATTTCCGCATAGATTTGAACCAAAACTCCTTCTCATCCCATCCCTGGGCCCTGCGGCACGACGAGGCACACGACCCACGACGTGGTGCGCTCCGCCATCATCCCGGTGACCAAACACACGCCCTTCGGAAGCTGCGCCTATGCCACCCTGGCGGAAGGCGTGGGGGCCCGGGCGACCAGGGGTCTGAGGAGATGCCCCAAACGGCGAAAACACCAGGCCTGAGAAGTGAAATATGAGGTGTATCTACTTTTTTAAACAAATAGACTTAGGTGAAATCCGAAAAACGGACAGAAGTGGGAAATTCAAGCCTTTTCATTGTTTTTTTCCTATTTGCTACTAGACTAGTTGAATGGAGATGTATGGGCTATAGAATCCAATGTGAAACTGAAAATTAATGAGATGGGTCGGCATATCAACCAATGGGTACAATGGATATAAATGATCTTCGCTCGGGGTTGGTCCCAATCTTTTCTTAAGTTTTTCCCCAACTTCAGTTGCTTTGTGAACTATGCTACGTCCTGAAACACCATCCGAATCTGATGGCCTTAAATATTCAAAAGTATTCAAAAGTGACTTCTTGGGGGACAGCGGAAGATGTTCTTCCAGCTCACGACCGACAATACAATTTTTTCTTTTGTCCATAAGCTTATCCTCCATATTTTTCCGTTTCTTTTTCCAGGTCCCAACTTTTCCACTTAGATGGGCAGGACTTAGTCAACTGAGAAGTCGATTTAGTGGGTGAATTCCAATTAGCAGTGCTATCCCCTTTTTTTTCAAAGGATTCCCTAAAGTTTGTTTAGGATGACACCATGGATCACCCCTGGCCCGAGGCAATGCGCCCTGTTTGGCCACAGTAATGGTCTCGCACCACTGGCGCAATCTCTTCTGCCATTTGTCGGCCGCGGTGCTGGCGTACGCCTTGGGGGAGACCAGTTATGAAGCCACGGCGGAGAGCGCCTGGGCTGAGGGCCTTCGGAGGGTCCTGTTTCGGGTTGTGGGGGGGGGGTTATTCCAGCCACAAAAATGAGGGATAGAAGGCTTTTTAACCAAGAAACACGAGGGATGTATGGGACTTCAGCACCAGGGGTATATGGGATTTAACGGGATGTTGCCATCAAGAAATGATGAGCAGTGGTGGTTTAAGCATCAAAAAGCGTGCGTTTTATTCACAACCAAAAGGTCAATTATGAAAAACTCTGTACCAGACCGGCCAGACCGGCCCCTCCAATCGACCAGATGGATCATCCCACCTACGATTACAGTAGCCTTTTGCACTACCTGAGGAATAGTGGGGACATATTTTATAACTTAATGAGCTAAGAAACTACATAATTTTTGCAGAGTCGAATGTCAGTTTTTGTGCCGTGACTGATGTGTAACCATAGTTCTACTGTAATTCCCGTTTACATATGCCATAACCCCAGAACCTGGGGCCCTTGGGGACTGGCGATCACCAGGGATACTCTCCAATCGCGTAGGACAATGATCCTCCAATCAGGGTCGACCCATGGTTGGTGTCGGATTGGTTGATTTACTGTACAATGTGGGGGTTTCCATAAATGGGGGATCCCCAAAATGGATGGTTTATGCTAGAAAATCCCAAACAAAAATGGATGATTTAGAGGTACCCCCATTTAGGAACCCCCCATGTTAAACGGGTTTACTTTTTGTAGCCTTTTTGAGGGGCGAATGGTTGATATGAACTCTCTCACCCTACTGTGGAAGACGTCCAGTTGGCAGTTTATCCACTTAAAATCTCATGATTTACAATGTTTCATAGGAATCCCAATAGTTACTAACCAATATCTCCCATTCATATTCCATTGGTGATCATCCACTATTATCCCATGAATATTCCATTTAATATTCCATTTAACATCCCCATTAAACCACAACTTTTCTCAGTAGGTGCAGGGTTTCGTAGGGCTTGGTGCTTGTGCAATGATCACTGGAAGGAGTTGCCGACTTGTAGGCAGACTTCCGCCCAGGGGCAAGACAGGTGGCTGACCCCTGGAACAACGATCATGCTGGGTTTCACAATAGCTATATCATCTATCTAGCCGTCTATGTAATCTGATCTGATCTTATCGAATCTAACCGAGTCTAATCTATCAGGCTGTGTATATGGACCCATATATATATATATATATCTACACATGTATAATTATATATATATACATATAATTATATATATATATACATATAATTATATATATATATACATGTGTTACGTTGTAACACACACACACATATGTATACTATTGTATACATATGGATATATGGACATGTTCAATGAATAAGATATACAAGGATAGACACTCAGAGATTCGCTTCCATGTTCACTGAGCCCTCAGAGACTCGCTTCTCTCAGAGGTTTGACGAAGAAGAGCTTCGAGGAGTTGAGGCCGTGGGGGGGGGGATGGGTCGATGATCAACAAACAGAATGGTGGTGGTTGTGGTGGTGGTGGTGATGATGATGACGATGACGATGATGATGATGATGATGATGATGATGATGATGAGGATGAGGATGAGGATGACGATGACGATGACGATGACGATGATGATGATGATGATGATGATGATGATGATGATGATGATGATGATGATGATGATCAAGATCCATCAGTTTACTCATGGCTAAAATCAGTATTAATGATGGGCACCTTCAGCATCAAACATCATTATATAGTTGTTATTTTGATCATCACTTTCATCATGAAGACCATTATCACAATCTTGAACATTATCACCATTACCATCACAATAAGCATCATCATCGCCGTCATCGTCGTCATCGTCGTCATCGTCGTCGTCATCATCGTCGTCATCTTCGTCATCGTCACAGCCATCGCAGACATTGTCATTACTATCACCAGCAGCATTTTCGTCGCTAGTATTGTCATCGTCGTTATTGCCATTGTCATTTCTTGGCTTCATGGTCCTTTATCAATTTTTCAGGGTATCATTTTTTCTGGGTGTCCAAAACCGCTTCCAGAAATTGCCGACACTGGGGATCAACCTATGTTATACCACCATTTAATAGAACATTCGATTTTTTCAATAGACCGCCTATACTTATACAGGGGTTGGTAAATGTGCTGGTTGAATAGCACCCGACTATTGGGGATTGGCCATCTCTAACAGACACTTTTTCAGTCAACATTCGAAATACCCTCTGGTAAACTAACATAACTATGGAAACTCACCATTTTTAACGGGAAAATCCACTATAAATGGCAATTTTCAATAGCTATGTTAGTTCACCAGAGGGTATAGATATTTATCAACCCCTGTACAAGATATACTTTAGCTGTAGGTAAGAATATCAGGTTCTATTACATAGGGCTATGACCAGCCCCTACTGATACACACCACAGATATCTCTTTGAGTGTGATGACCATCCCCAAGAGTTTCCCGTTACCTTCCCCCATGACTTGAGATACCTCTTTTTGTGCCGTTTCATCATGGACGTCCGAAACGGAGATGGGGGAACCCTGGCCTTGGAAGCGTAACTTATGACATTAAGCTACGTGCACATGTATCTATGTGTAATGTTAGACGCAAAATCACGAAAATATACACTTATGATGTACAAACGTAAATTTTCCAACTGTCCATATCCCCCTTGGTTGATGGATATGTGTTGTCTGCAACCTCACGAACCTCGCCACACTGACAGATGTTCATAGGCAGCGTCTGGATAAAAGAGACGCTCTGCAAAGCACCTTTTGGATGTGCCTTTTCTGTGCCCGGCTTAGCGACGCCAACGATTCGGGTCGAAGAGTGGTTTAGACTGAACCCCCAAAGATTGGAGTTCATCATGTTCACAGTCAATGTAACTTAAATCTCGTGGGTGAGAAGTTAACAGTTAATGTTTGTATGTGGGTTGGACTTTAACTGCGATATACATACTTATATATATAGCATATAAATAGATGACGACTGAACATATACAATATGAATCATACCATATGTGTATACAGTAATATATATATATATACATATACACATGATACATGCACATCTATCTGGTGATATCTCAGTAGGAATTCTCATCCGCCAACTATTACCAACTCATGCGGGATCATTATGGATGACCCTTTGGGAATTTTGGAGGAGCTGGTTATCTTGAGGATGACCTATCCAATTATTGTTCGGAACAGTCGAGCCATAGTCAGACTAGGGGAATTTTATGTACCCCTTGTGACGTAGAAACGACATGACATCTGAACACGAGTTGTAGGAATCAGGGCCAGCGGCCTTCAGAGTTGCAATACCCTTGCAGCCTTTTGTTGTCCCTTAAGCTGCAACAACGGTCAAAGGGAGACCAATTCCAAGACGTGGCAATGTGGCCAAATCAGGGTGGAAGAGGATCCCAACATTTCATCAGTTCTGTTTGTTTTTGGGCTGTGGAAATGATGGCAACTACAATCCGAATATGTTTCGACTCAGAAAACTCGTCGATTTTCCCGTTGGCACTTCCAATTAGCCTTAAGCGTTTCAGGTGGTAGAAACCAATTCAAGTAGTCCTTGTAGACATTTGAACGCTCAGATTTTTACCGCTTTTCCACGGGTATAGCCAGTTTCAATGTCCATGTTCCCCCGCAGAGGTGTGAATCAGCATGCCAGCATATGTGGTGGGCTGCCTCCTGCGCCCGAACAGAAGGCCCATGATGCGTATAGGCAAGGGTCGAAATTTGAGACACCCTAAGCCGCAGAATTTGGATGATGATCTTGGTCATCTTCAGTACCATTCAATCAACGAACTGGTGAGAACCACATACTTTTTCTTGGAGAGTGTAGCAACTTTTGTCGGATCCATACCAACTCACCCGTACGACAATCGTTTCGCTGGAGCATTTTTCAGTCTACTATTCTCAGTCTGAGAGATGCATGCCGGTTGTCGTCCATGACATGCAAAGATACAACATTGCTGCCATTGGATATTTAGATGCTGAAACAACATAAGTCTATACTAAAGTTCCTAGTACACTAATATTATATGATTATTTTGTATTATTTTATTGTCTTGGGATTATCCAGTGATACAGATATATGGCTATAGGTCTCGTTCAAACTTCATGACTCCAAAGTTTGGTGGTTCCCATCCCAACAGCCTTGGTTGAAGAAAACAGCAACACGAGCAGTGACAACCATGCCGGATTAGAACTGACCCAGGCATTGCAGGGATAGCCGACACTTCATGATCTACTATCACTAGATGAGGTGTGAAAAATGTTAGAATCCAAAATCAATGGCAACTCGTACTTTCGAAGGGCTAGAAGCCATCCGATTTGGCGAAATCTTGGGGAAAGCCTCCAGCAAACCATGCACCGGAGGAAAACCAGTCGGCCGAGCAGTTTCAAGAGCTCTGTGAATCGCATCGTCGCGAGATTCACGATCCAGCAGCTAGGACGATGGCAGCACGCAGCATTGATCTGGGTCAATATGAGGGATATATCTTGGGGATATAAGGGGTCTGTCGGATCATGGGAGCTGCCACCGAAAAAAAACAATTTGAAAAGCGAACATGAATCTGATGATAAGCCACAAATTTTTGGACCCTAAATATCAGACACGCCCATATGTCAAACCGGACACCATGAAAGATGACAAGCGCCTTTTGTGGGTCCATTGATACCCCAATTCTTTCCCCATCCCATCAAGCATGGATCTTCAGACATAGAAAGCTAAAGATGCAATCTGCAGTAATAGATCCACATACCTCAAAATAATAGGGATTTATATGATTTATGAATATCTTTATTGCTGCACATTATGAATCCTGGACGACCCTACTTATATATCAATCCAAATGGGCATCGCTGTTCTATCCTTTTAAGGAAGCCATCTTTTAAGGTCCCTTTCCAGCTGCGCTGGCGTGAGGTGACGGGAAAAGAGTTCAGCGCTTGCAGCTGTGAGACCACGAAACATTGGAACACCTCGGCCCTGTGCGAAATGGACAAGTTTGACTCTCGGTTTTTCAGCGCTTTGATACGTGGGTTTAGGTAGCTGCCTTCAGAGAATCAGTGGGCCAATAACATGTAATGTTACCAAAGCAAGAATAAGCCAATAGATAATAATTCATATTTTCATGGGTTATACCACCCATTTATGGTTTAGGGATGGGGGATCCTATTGCTCTACTGACATGTGGGTGAAGTGTTCTCGCCTGGGATGAGGATTCCAATCGACTTCCATGTCACATTTCAGTGGACTACTGGGTCTGTCTGAAAATAGGGGTGCTAACAGGGGTATCCCATTTTCGGACAAACTCGGACAAACCCAATACAATCATATATATATATATGTATATATATATATAATTATATATTGCATGTGTTCAAAGGTGGTGCTGGGTCAAGAGCTATGATTTTCATCGACTTTCCGAATGGTGGGATGAACATCCATGAGAACCGGTTGGGACTCCAGGCCCAGGATGAAGAGCATACGCCAAAGTGGAAATGGTTTATGGCATTGGGTTTAGCTCATGATACGATCTCCATTAGAATTGGGTATCCTCACAAGAACCCAAATGATATCCCATTCTATCTCGACATTATTGATCCATGTTACCATGTTCACTTCTTTTCCGTCTCACTATATCATATCTTTCCATAATGATCACATGAATATCAACATAATCTCCATCATTTTTTCACAGATGTAGATGTGTATATATATATATAACATATTTGATATACGTATATATATATACTTCCGACATGCACAATTATCATTTTCCCATGATACTTTACCACCGGGTTTCCCTCGTGATTCCCTCATCGGATCTCAGGATTCGATGATGGCCATCTTGGACATTCAGGTCCCCAAGGCACCAGTACCGTTGGGGGTAGCATCTGGGCCTCTTGGGATGGTGACAAAAAGTCATAACATGGAGATGTTTTGAAGCAACTAATTTATACATGGGTAGTAGGTGGTCAGCCATTTTGTACATGGTCATGGATATTTATTTCTGTGCATTTGTACTTGATCATGATGACTTGGCCGAGGACATCGGATAGCCATTTTGAGTGTAAAAATTTGGAAGCTGGAGGAAATGCCAATTTCTTACAAACCGCTACTAACCAGTTTTTTTCACTGAATTTCAATGTATGTATATTTATATATATATAGATAGATAGATAGATAGATAGATAGATAGATAGATACTGGGGATCTGCAAGTCACTCTACGAACACTCAGACAGTTTCGGGGCCTGCGTGAAGAGCCTTTTGGACCATGGGGAAAACTGAGGATTATCATCATGTTGGAAGGGACCAGCCAGTAGAATCCCACGATTTTCTGGCTGGTGCTTTCATTTTCTTAAGAAGAAAACCTATTAAAACCTTTAGCTTCAACTTTGAGGTCCCCTAGATGGTTTACGGGGATGTAAAGAATTCTGGGTTTACCAACAAACGTTGGACTGAGGTGACCCCTCACGTTGGAGGATCACCGACCTGGAGTAAAGGATCAGGATGGTGTGAACGATTTGTGATTTGTATCTAATATCCATCAATATCATGATATATCCAATATCCAATATCTATAGAATCTATAGATCAATCTAATTATGTAACCATCTAACTATCTAACTGTCTATCTAACTACCAATCTCTCTCTCTCTCTCTGCCTATTTACGTATCTATCTCCCTATCTATCTCCCTATTTGTCTCCTATCCTATCCTATCCTATCCTATCCTATCCATTCCATTCCATTCCATTCCTATCCTATATATCCTATCCTATCCTGTCCCCCTGCCAGAGGATGCAGTGCTAAAACTGCGTTTGTTGCTGTTTGTTTCAAAAAATACGGAAGAATAACAAACACTACGGGTTTGAACCTCATTCTCTCGCTTCAAATTGCAACTTTTGCTGGTAGATTCTCCATTTTCAGGCAACCCCGTGTGTTTGTGACAGATTTCATCGGGTCTTGGACCTGGAAAAAACACCCAAAACACACGCTTGGAGACCCCCCTGGGACGGCTGCTCTAGGTGGTCCAACGCAAGCTGAGTCACGTCATCGTGGTGGATGAATCCTTTGAGGTTTCTCGGCGTGGCCGCTGCGCACTGGAACGCCTTGGCAGCTACTTTTTGACCAAGAGACATGGTGTATATATATATATATCATGTATTGCTAGAGAATTGTTGAAGATATAATCGGGATATAATGGGATATAATGTAGTACTTGGTACTGACCAACAATATGATATGGGGTGGTTTGAAAATGGGGTACAGTACACCCCATTCCATCCACTGATTTATTATCATTTTCCTAATGGAAATGGCCACATATTGGGTTGTCAAATCTCCAAATTCAGACGTGGGGATCTGTATGGGTTCTTAAGCACAGACCGACTGGGATGCACATCGAAAGTTCTAAAGTAAGTGTGACCAACCCTCTGGCAATCATAGCTGGCAATGGACAAGCAAGATCTTGACGAGACAATCTCAGTATACAGCGTATACATATACAAGGAGGGGCCACCAGTGCGAGGCTGGCTGGAACTGCGAAACAAGGACCTTTTTTCAGTCACCTAGAAGAGTCTCAATGCGACGCCACCGCGCNCAAGGAGGGGCCACCAGTGCGAGGCTGGCTGGAACTGCGAAACAAGGACCTTTTTTCAGTCACCTAGAAGAGTCTCAATGCGACGCCACCGCGCGCCGCAGCAGGCCCCAAACCTCAGGTCCAGAAACTGAAACATTTGCAGTGGAAGCAGTGAATGAAACAGAAAAGAGAGGTAGATGCAGAGAGAGCAAGAAGCAATGTGAGGAGGGACCAATATG